>JAJKFI010016342.1:0-16614 GCA_029204185.1 Lerista edwardsae | reverse complement strand
CTCTGCAGCCCTCCAAGAGAAAGTATTAAAAAAGTAAAAAAAAAAAAACACTTCCTGGTTCAGCCTGAAAACAGGAAGTGAGTTTTTTCCCACTTTTTACAAGATTTTCAAGGTACCGCCAGGTAAGCTGAAAAATCCCCTCCCTGCCCAGCAGCAGCATGGTTGATCGTCAAGATCACGCTGCTGTTTATTGCTGGGCCATTCCCCTTAAAGTGGAATCACCCTTTTCCTGCTCCCCTGCTGGGTCATGACCAACCACTTTGGGAACCACTGTGCTAAAGCATCTGAGCGAGAGAGAGGCTGCACAGTATTGCCATCGTTCAGGAAGCTGATTAAGAAGAATGAACACAAGCCAGATCATTCAGTAGAGACTCCACCTTTTGCTGACCTTGCACAGCCTTGCGGATGGCAAGCATCGTAACGCTCAGAAATCACTAGTCATGAAGCTCAAATACAAAACTGTTTTTCTATGGGATTTTTTTTGCGGTAAGTGGCCACCAAAAGAAACACAGTAATTTGTAAACTCACAACGTCCTCACATTTACATTCATCCCCAGGGAGGAGTTTGTGCAAGGAGTGTGTGTGAGTGTGCATCCGTGCAAAAATAGACAGCATGATGCCTCACAGGCAATTACACTCAGTTAGAAGAGGCCTGTCTCAGTGGTCAGCAAGGGAGAGCTTGTGCAAGTTTTCGGACATACTCAATCTGACTTGCACTCCCAAGCCTTCATCCACCTTCAATTACGCACACATGAAAGCTGCCAGAATGATCTTTCCCTTATGGTTTTCAAAGTCATAAGATGAACGCTGGGCTGTCATGAATTGTCAGAGGTAGAACTGGATAATAAGCATTGATAATTCAGTAGCTGATAGATGGTGGGGGAAAGGGAACGTCAGATGTGTATATACAGGAAAATGGAACACATACATAAATTTTCTTGGGGACCAATTAAAGTTATCGCAAGTTTGCATAATCTTAATCAGAAATACGTTGCACATTTCTTGTCACAGAAAAGGAGAGGAGGAAATCTTATTTATAATGGAAGTCAACAAGATACTTTTTTTGGTTTTAATAAATAAATACCATTTGAACAAGATTGTGGTATAATCACAAGATGAGTGCTAACCCTGGCAACAATATGGGACTTGTGGGCATAAATATTGAGGATACATTCCAGATGTTCACTTTGTCAGCTACATTATTGGGATTCTAGCAGGTCAACACTACGACCTTGTTCCTTGGTGTTGTCCAAGACTTCCCTTTCCATTTCTTCCACTGCATTACCAACTACACCTCCAAATCTCAAGGCAATTACACCAGATTTGTACACGTATCCAGTACCGTATGTATATTCGTCTCCCTGAGATCATCTGGGAACGCTGTGAGGCTGTCACTTGGTTTGTGACCTGGGAGATCAACCATACATGTCAGAAGTACAAACTGAAGATCAACAGCCCAATCCGTAACTGCCCAATCACCCAGCAGCCGCAGGAGGCTCCGCAGGAGAAGGGGACATTTGTCCCCTTTGCCCGTAGTAAGGGCGCAGCAGGCAAGTGGCCTACTCACCTCTGCGCCAGCTAACTCACCTCTGCGCTGACACAGAGGTCAGGATCAGCGGTGAAGTTCCGCTAGTCCCACCCTTGCTCCACCCCACCCCATGCCCAGGGACGCCCTCCTGCCCTGCCTGCAAAGGACGTTGGGTGTTAGCCGGTCAATCCCCAGTGGTAAGGGCTTAATGCCAGCACTGGAGGTGCCTTATGGCCAGAGGCGGCATTCAGCCGGTACGCTGGGCGGGACTTACCTTTGACCGGCAGTCCGCCCGTTGCGTAACGGCGCTTAACGGCGGGCGGGAAAGCAGTGGAACGTGCCGTTACGCAACAGGCGGACTGCCGGTCAAAGGTAAGTCCCGCCCAGGGTACCGGCTGAATGCCGCCGCTGCTTATGGCATCTTTGTGACACAGGTATGGGCAGAACACTCCTACCGTCAGCACTACGCCCAATTGGATCAAGCCCTAAATGATACAGCTGTGCAATGAACAAAGTAGGAACCATTTAAAACAAAAGATCAAGCTGTTGACTGTTGGGTATCTCAATGTAAAACATTTTATCTAATGTATTGCTCATTTTTATGTTACTTCCCCAAATCACCCGAGTTTTTCTTCATTATAAAAACATTCTGCTACCACCTTTCAGACCTTTAATTAACCCAGGATTTTCTAAAATTCAACACTTTAATCACTATTTGGGGGCTATAGGAAGCTGGGCAAACCAATGTTATCTATTTTTCTAGATTTTATGAAGACACATGTTTTGGTTCAACCATCTTAGCTTTTAGAACAAATGGAACAACTTGACTCAAAATGGATTTACAGTACAGTCCTATGTATGTCTATTCAGAAATATAACCCATTGAGTTCAATGGAACTTATTCCCAGGAAAGTGCACATAGAATTGCAGCCTCAAGATTACAGCTGCATGTTAACAACAGATCCTGTTTTAGGATTTTATTAATGATTCTATTTGTTGCTGAGCAAAACAAACATGTTAACCCTTTGATTAACTGCCATGCTGAACATGCATTTCAGAGATGTCATTTGTTTCATGTATTTTCCAGAATGTTTTGAGTCTAGGAACCTTTAAACTCTGAGTCATGGCCTGCTTCCTTCAGACATTGTCAGTCTTTGTAAGGAGAGATCAAAGGCCCATACAGTCAAACCAATTCCCCTTTCTAAAGCCTTTCTTTAAGCAGGCCCTAGTCCAATGACTGACAGTCTAGCTGATTGCCTCTAATCCTCCCCCATTGCCAAGAATTTGCCAGCATTAGTCATATATTCTCCCACTATCTCTGGTGGTCAAACAGCACAGAAGTTTTAATTTCTTTTTTAAACCACCCCGAAGAACAATGCGGAAAAATACAATAAAATATAAACCAAAGGGGAGGGGGAAAGTGATGTCATTTCATAGGTTTAAAAAAGGGAAATAAAAATAAGTGGACTGGAGTTCTCAAGGGACAAGGAGAAATGCCTTTAATAGCCTATAAGGCTTTAAAGAAACATTCCCTTTGCTGGCCAGGTGCTTGATACTAAAGAAAGGAAAACATTTTTTATCCCACTCTGGGCTGTTTTAATCATACTTCGTGTGTCATATAAAGTAGTGCAATTTGAAACTTCACAGGAAGAAAGTTAAATTGTAATTGGCACAGGGAAGAGGAAATTTCAAATTAAAATAACGGTAACGTTTTCAAATAAAAATCCTTAATGGGGATTGGGCTTTTGGTATATCTCTTTTTTAACCCGATGATCCACTATTTCAGCAAAATCTAGGACAACTGATGTTGGCAATCATCAATTTAAAGTAGCATAAATTCATAGGATTTAATGTAGCATAAATTCAAGGTAGGCTGTTCATTTCCATAGGGGCATTTCAGATGCATTTGCCAGTCTGTGTCATTTTGAATATACTTAAGATATATGGTATATTCATTTGCTAGGCTTTAGACATAAAGCACAATTGAAGTTGGTTCTCAAGAGTAATCTTTTAAAATGAAACCACCGTAAATTTGGGTCTGTTCTGCAGGAAGGGAGAGGCACAGAACAAGATAAATTGACCCTTTAGCCGTTGTCTCCAACAACAGGATTACTGCAAAATAAATGAGGAATAGGTGAGGCTTTGCAAAATGAGTGAGGTTTAGGGAAAGGTCAGCAAAACAAAGCACTTTTAAATAATAGTCTTTTAAGGCAGCTGTGCCTGACTCCGATATCATTGCATGTGCAGAACAGAACCGTGATGTATAAACAATCTGACAAACGCTATATGGGATCATTAATTGAATGCACAGTGGATGCACCAAGTGAGTAAAGCAAAAGGAACGTTTCTTCAAAGGCATATGAATAGCAGTCTGAAACTTGTACATGAGACCCTTAGGAAACCTCAGTACATGCCCACACCATCTGTTAAACTTTTATATGACATACACTTCGCCGATATCCTGAGGTGAATTGAAAAACAGTTCAAAATGCATAAGTTAATTTCTATGATCTGTTTGCAAACCACATAAAGGGTGCAATCCTAAACTGGAGTTAGGCCAGCATAAGCTATGTCAGCAAAGTTTGGCCAGCACAAGGGACATTGTAAAGTATGTTTGGACCACTCTCAGAGTCAGAGGCCAACACACAGACTTGTGTCATCCTTCCTGACTACGAGAATGGACCAAACACGCTTTATGGTGGCCCTTGTGTTGGCCAAACTTTGCTGGCTTAGCTTATGCCGGCCTAACTCCAGTTTAGGATTGCGCTCAAACAGTGTCCTTTCAGCCAGTGGTTCCCAAACTGTGGGTTGGGATCTACCAGTGGGTAGCAAGCCAATTTCAGGTGGGTCGCGAAGCACCTAGAGCAGCCATATTGAAAATAAGGGAAGATGGGATGCTGGAAAGCAGGAGGGTGGCATGGTTGTTCTGCTTGTGTCAAGATTGTAAACAGGCTTTATTCTTTCTGATTCACTTTGCTTTTGGAAAACGGCTGAGAAGCAACCCAACTTCTTGCTGCATCTTCAGGAAAGCAGCAGGTTCTGGCATCACAATGATGGCATTTCCGGTTGTCATTCTTAGATTGTCATTCTAAAAAGTGGGTTCCCAGTATTGAAATGTTTGAGAACCACTGCTTTAGGCTGTAGCTGCATTATTTCTGAATTGGTTAAAGAAATATTTTTCCAACATTTTTCATGGCATACTGATAAGATGCTAAAATTGTCAAGACACACCATCAATCTTTTGAAAATTGACAAGGCACACTATGCTGCTGGTGTAGGGCTCACCTCCCTGGAGTGGGGCTCACATTCCAATTAATAAATTAATAAATGGTGTTTTAAATAAAAAAAATCTGCCAAAATCTCACAGCACAACTGTGGACCATTAGAGGCACACCAATGTGAAGCAGTACACGGGTTGAAAATAATTGTTATGTGTTAAAGTGCAAGTAAGGGGTCAGACTTGTGCCATCCTCCCTGACTCCAAGAGTGGTCCAAATGCACTTTACAGTGGTCGTTGGTGTCAGCCAAACTTTGCTGGCCTAACTCCAGGTCAGGATTGCATCCTAAGCCTCTCTGATTCAATTGCAACCTGGCACCTTCAAGAGGTTGCAATCTCAAATATTGGATAGGTTCCAAAATTCACATATCAAGCCTACATATGCTTTTTGGCGTGTACTGTAGTACTAGAATAACGGAGAGATGAACTAATGTGTGGATGCTCAACCTATAGTAGAAAACGTTTGTAACTATGTTTATTTCTGTGGTGCAGAATCATTCTTACCATTCTTACTTGGTATCTGTAGTTCTGTCTGATCGCCAGCTAAGCAGACTAGAAGCAGTCCTCCAGGTATTTGGGGTGGTGAAGATGTCTCATCATGCACCCCAGATGCATGATGTGACACACCAAGGGACATTACATTTGTTCAAATCTTCCGGAAGCTCCTCACGTTTCTTACCTACAGCAGATGACAGCCTTGCATGACAGCGCGAGATCCAGAAAGGACTGCCGCACCTCAAAGGAAAGGGCATACTTCAGAGTCTGGCCATCAATAATCAAAGCAATATCATTTTCTTTGCCCAAGGAATCACCCAGGTTTGTGCAATGCTGGGTCAGTGCTGCTCTTGTTGCCTAAAAAGAATGCACACAAGAAGGGAGGGGAGAAAACACCACTACATTTTACCATCTCTGTAAAGTTCTCTGATGTTTTGCAAAACTGTGATTTGCAGTAAAATACAAACATTAAATCACTTCATTAAAACGCAGGAGTCCTCCCAAAAAGGTACACTGATTTCAGTGTAGGGGCCCAATCCACCCCAAAGGGTGGATTTTGCTCTTTGCTCCCTCCAGCTCCTCAATGTGAATAGAATGGGTCAGCCAACAGGAGCTGGTGATCATTTTCCATATAGCAACCCCAGTTCTCTGTCATGTAAGTTCTTCTGTTGGAGAAACAGAAGAGTACAGGATTTATGTGTGATGGATTTTATATTACCCCCCCCCCCACACACACACATACAAACACATACACAGAAAAAGTATCTTGCAGAAGGAACTACCCTTACCAAAAACAAGCAAAACAAAATCTCAACCAACAGACTGTATTAAGCCGAGAGGCCAGAATATACAAAATGTTGTAACAAAATATTGTTAACAATTGTATATTATATTCTAATGTTCTAATGTATATTATTGCCTCAATAAAAATCCAAATAGTATAAACATCTGAGGACATGGTCTGCATAAGGGCACTATCCTAACCAACAGTCCAGCACCGGGGTAAGGGCAAAGCAGCTTTGCGGTAGGGGTATAAATATTCTCTTACCTTGAGGAGGTCTCTGTGACTGCCCCCCCAACTGCAGGATGCAGCACTGGCCCTATTGGCACAGCTATGTCAGTGCTGGAAAGTTGGTTAGGACTATTAGGACTACAAAGTTTGGCTGGCACAAGGGACACCATAAAGTATGTTTGGACCACTGGGACGGGGGGGGGCACTTGAAGGAGAGCCCCTTTACATTATCTAAGAGGGTGAACTGGTATGTATGGGAGAAGCAAATGCCCATGGCAGCTTACAGAGAACAAACAAAATACAATGTAACCACAATAAGTAAAAACACTTTACATTGAACAAAACAAAAAAACATTGAACATTAACAGGAACATAGAGAGTGTACAAGAATGAAAACTAGACCCAATTCTCAATAACAGGTCAACTTGAAGGGTGAGGGGGGGAAATTGTAGGGGAAGTGTCAATTTGGCCAGGCGAGTGAACAACTAAGACAATATACCAGAAGGACAGAGGGTAAACAGCCAACAATCATCCAAAGGCCAGACGAAATCAGTATGATTTGAGTCCTCTCCGAAAGGTCATGAAGGAGTGTGTAGTTCTTAATTCTTCTGGAAGGGAATTCTATATTTGTGGAGCCCTTACAGAGATAAGAAGGCTCGCCCCCAAGCTGCCATCCCTTTACTTGGGACAGAGGGGGCACTTGAAGGAAAGCCTCTTTAGATGATTGAAGAGGGCAAACTGGTATATATGGGAGAAGGCGGTCCTTTAGGTAGGCTGGGTCTAAGTCATGAAGGCCCTTGAAGGTCATTACCATCATCTTAAATTGAGATCGGAAGTGTTGGAGCTAGACAGGCCAGCACACAGACATGCGCCATCCTCCCTGATTCTAAGAATGGTCCAAACAAACTTTATGGTGACCCTTGTGCCAGCCAGACATTGCTGGCCTAACTGTGCCGGCCTAACTCCAGATTAGGATTGCGCCCTTAAATACATATCCAAACAGAAACCCCTTGCAGTGTCTGCTAAGTTTATACAGTATGTCTATTTTATTTATTCATGCTTTAGAAGATCTCCTTTGGAGCATTACAGCTCAAGAATTGTGATTGCAGGAAAGAGTTACAAAATATGAATAAGACTGGAGTGGGATTATATTTGTCAGGAATAAAAAACACTATATTTATGTACCATTGTAATCTTGTGACTGTTTTATGGGCCCAGTGTCCTTCAGGGAAAAGTCTCAAATCCACCTAACTTCTTGCAGATTACAGCATTTTCTATCTGCAGCTCTGATTTGACAAGCAGATGTGGAATAACTGCTTAGTACAGACGATATAACTTCAGCTACGGGACACCATGTGTTGTATTCAGAGCTATCCTTATAGAAGGGATTCGACCACTATCAGAGTTCTAAACCTTGCGCAAGTACTAGTCAAAGGGCTAGCAGAAGGAAGATTTCATGGAATGGTATGAGTTTCTGTCATATTGCCCACAGTGCAACTCTCCACTATGGGATATTTATCAACGTCATTATGTATAGAAATTATGAGCTACTTTAATTAGAAATTAAAGTCTAGATTCTGTATTTTGTTTTCCAATGCAAGCATCTTGCATTGTTGCTAAAATGGCCTCTCTGTGTGCGCAGTCTTTTGGTACATGGAAGGGCCTTTTGGCTACAACCCAACTTCCGTTAAGGTAAGCATTAAATGGCATCCTTATAAGATTAGTTTCACTCTTTCAGAATGACTACAGAGAGAGACAAGCTACTAACCTCTAACTAGTTTACAAATTCCTGGATATATAATGTAATGCAATAATTAAGACAGAGCCTCAAAGCATTTTTGAACACCTTCCCTACATGTTAGCTAATTACAACTAACATCTACAGATCTGAGATTGATTTGGGCTTAAAGTGATCAATACCTAGCAGAATCCTATGCATGTGTACTTAGAAGTACATCCCATTAAGAACATAAGAACATAAGAAGAGCTCTGCTGAATCAGGACAAAGGCCCATCTAGTCCAGCTTCCAGTATCTCACAGTGGCCCACCAGGTACCTCAGGGAGCACACGAGACAACAAGATGCCTGCATCTTGTTGCCACTTCCCTGCATCTGGCATTCTGAAATAGCCTACTACAAACGTAAGGAGGTTGCACCACCCATCATGGCCTGCGATGGACTTTTAATCCAAAAATCTGTCTAGCTCCCTTTTAAAGGCACCTAGGCCAGATGCCATCACCACCTCCTGTGGCAAGGAGTTCCACAGATTAATTACCCACTGGGTAAAAAAGTATTTCCTTTTATTGGTTCTAACTCTCCCAACACTCAATTTTAGTGGATGTCCCCTGGTTCTGGTGCTGTGAGAGAGGGAAAAGAACATCCCTCTATCAACCCTATACATCCCACGCATAATTAAATCAAGGGTCTCCAAACTTTTCAGTACAAGGGTATATTTTACATGTTTTAGCAGTTTTTATAAACTTTATAAAAGTTTTATAAAATCAGTTTTATAAATGAATGATTGACATTTAAATAAAGGAATAAGTTTTACTTTTTGTCATTTTTGTTATCAGCATGATACGATTCAGAACAAAAGAGAAATGTGAGAACTACAAAGAAACGATGCTGTGCTTAAACTGAGAAATTATTCATATGAGAATAAAAATGTCAAACATTAGCAAATGCTCTGACAAAAAAACAAGTTGCTGATGGCCAGATAAAATCTTGTAGCAGGCTAAATGTCTCTCTTGGGCTGGAATTTGGAGACCCTGCATTAAACTGAAGGGGGCTTACTCCCAAGTAGGTGTAATTAGGATTGTAGTCTAAAATCAAGTTCAGGCATATATGTTCGTTATTTGATGGTGGCAGCATCAAGTGATAATTTGCATGTGCAAAGAGGCTATCAAAGCTCAAACACCACAGATAGAACTTCCATATCATTTCACTCTTTTTCAACAGCTTTCCCATTCAGTAGTGGCAGAGGCAGATCTACAGGGAGGGCAAAGCTCTAAGTGTTGGAAGAAGCCTTACCCTGTCATGTAAATCCCTCCTCTCCCTTGCTGCTGTAGCCAGTAAGCAACGCCAAGATGTAGCTTTTCCCTGTGAGGATTGGCTAAAACGGTGCAGGAGAGGAGTGATTTCCACTGCAAGGTAAGGCTTCTTGCAAAACGTAGAGCTTTGCCCTCCCTTAGATCTGCCTCTGAGTAGTGGGAAATGGTGGGCTGAACAGTCATAGAATTCATCCAGGCTCAAACAGGCACAGTCCAGGCAAACTCTAACTGGCTCCAGCTGCAACTTTCCCACCGTTCAGAAGACAACCATATTGGCCTGCCTTGCTGTAAGAACAGTTTTATATGAGAAATTAACCCGTGAAATACAGAGACAAGTATCACCTCTGAAATCTGCAGCACATCAAGCAGCCGTTAAAAGGTACCACCCCAGGGCCAAGCTGAAAACGTAGCAACCCAACCTCTCTCTACCGAGTAGGGCAGTGATGGTGAACCTATGACGTGTGTGTCAAAGGTGACATGCGTGTCTAAGGTGACACACCACGTTTTGGATGACACACCATCATGTAATGATTTGTAATGATTTTTAAATGATTTGATTTTTTAAATATAATGAATAATCCTACACATGATTGGACTGTATTTTTTTTAAATAAATGAAAACGTAAATTTTTGTTTCTCTTTTGTTGGAGATGGGGCGTGACACACCAACAGACAGCAATCCTGCCCCACACGTAGCGTCGAGGCAAAGTTGTTGCGTCGACACTACGTCCATCACTAGCGCCAACGCAGGGGCTCCGAGCGGCACAGCCGCATCAGCACTAGAGCTCTCAGGCTGACACTACGACACTACGCGTAGTGTCGGCCTGAGAGCGCTGACGGGGAGCCTCCCCCGGCTGGTGCAAGGGAGGTTCAAGGAGGAGGGAGGCAGGGAATGGGTGGTTGTGGGCGGGGGGGTGCCAGCCCAGGGAAGAGGCAGGGCCAGGATGCGGCCATTAGGCAGCGATGTGGCAGGATGTGGCCATCAGGCAATTCGGGCAGTGCAGCTTCCTCGGTTCTGCGCCTGTTAAATAGCAGGCGCAGATCCAAGGAAGCCCATGGGGCAGCCGAAGCCTCCCTTGGGGCAAGGGGACGAATGTGCCCTTGTCCCAGGGCGACTCCCCAGCGCACCATAGGTGCGTTGGATTTGGCGCAGGCCCGCACACCCTTTAGGATTGCACTCCAGAGTCAAGTTAAGCATTTTTGGCATGGCAAACCCAAAAGGTTCGCCATCGCTGGAATAGGTTAACCAAATGCCAAGGAGGACAGAGCATTATGCTTTCAGTAGCAGAACCCTGACAAGCATCGTTTCTCTCATGCGCAATATATAAGCCACACCTTCTAAAATTACCTCTTCTGCCTTGCCCAGTTTTGAGATATTTAAAGAGGAAGGGAGAACAGCCAGCTAAGAACCAGGCAACCCTACCAACCCTGCACTGGATTCAGTAGCCCTGTGAAAATATGAACAGCAAGCGACTTCGACAATTACGATCGAACTCAGCCGTGACCCTGCCCCTCTCCCACCATTAGAAAGGAAATGAACAGTAGTGAAGGCGTTTTGGAAAAGGTTAACCGCCAACCTGCTATGCCATTATTAGGCCAGTGTCAACAAAGGGATATCTGTGAAGAAGTCGTCTTCCAAAGCATGAGCTAGTTAATCTGTTCCCAGGATGTTTATCATAGTCCTTTGACAGAACTGTCGGGACTCAGCTGGGGAGCTCAAACGCTCTGTCCAGCCATCTACTGGAAGCAACTTGAAAAAGGAGAGGTGTGGTGTTTTCTACCAAACTGTTGGAATCATAACAAGAATAACAAGAACACTGCCTTCACCACTCTATCTCTCATCCTTAGTTTCCAGATTTGTGTTGTAATTTTATTTTACAGTATGTGCACCCATGCAGGGCTTGACAGGGCCTTCACACGGCAAAGGGGTCTGCCAACTGGGATCAATTTATTAATTTAATCAGTGCCAAACATTCCTCTCAGTCTTTATGGAAACACTTGCTTGGAAGCACCCAGTCACTCCACCACCATTCGAAGGTGGTTACCTTTTGATTGTTTGTACAGGTGTGCCCCAGTATCCACTGATTCGGAATCCATGGTTTCACTTATTCACAGATACAAGGACGCCTATTAAAAAGAACATTAAACAAATCTCCTTTTTTGTTACCTTGTTGCAACAAAACCACTGATGTTGCCCTATCTTTATAAAGGCGTCCCCAGTATCTGCGGTTTCAGATATCCATGGTGGGGTCCGGAACAGGACCCCAGCGGATAGCGGGGCATGCCTGTACTTCTTTAATATTTGTTCTCTCTCTCTCTCTCTCTCTCTCTGTGTGTGTGTGTGTGTGTGTGTGTGTTGGTTTATTTTGCTCCCAGCAAATGACCTGTATGCCGTGGTTTAATTACTGTATCTAATCAAAAATAAATGGCATATTCTATACTGTGAAAAGCTACATATGATTTTTTTTTCGGTAGGTATGCAAAGCTGATGTTAAAAGCACAAGAGCAGCCTTGGCTAGTCAGTTGGCAACCCTAGCAAATGCTCTGCTTGCTGCAATTTATCCACAGTGAAGGAAAATCTCCTAAGACTTACAGCCCAGTCCTAAAACAAGTTTGTTCAGAAATGCCCCCATTGACTGACAAAAAAAGGCGTGCAGAGGCTTGCAGACTCAAAGGTACAACAGCATAAGGCAAATTGGAAATGGAATGACAACCATTCGGAGCTCTGTCCATCTCAACCCTTTTAGCAAGAGCTGAGATGAACAGAGCTCTGAATGGCTACTTTCACCGGCCTGCAACAGCCCCCTCAAGCCTGCTCAAAGGTTCGTTAGAAAGCAAGCCAAGCCAAGGTTTCTATTATCGTGAAGTAGGAGACCTCCTGGGGGAACCAACATGGTGAACTGGAGCTGTTGAGGTCAATACCAAATTGGGACTAAACCCACAGATTGGCCTAATTTTACTTAATTCAAAAAAGGGCTGTGCTATCCTTTCACCATGTGAGGTAATTGCTAGCATAAAGGGACTCACCAGCTGGGGAAGGATTTAAGGATATGCATTATTACCTTCCTCAGAGCTATTGCTGAGCAAACAAACTTCCTTTCTTTAGCTGTGAGTAATTAGCTGCGGTCCTTGAGATGCCATTTGCTTACGCCTCACTCTCTGGGGAGTGGGCCCGTTCACTATAACTGCAACAAATCCAATCCCAGAAAAAAATGAGGGCATGTCCTAGGGAAGGCTGAGCTATTTTGCCTATTTCCTCAATTGCAGCCGGTAATTGCGTAACACGTTACAGTGATTCAAGGCCTGTCATGTCCATTCCACCTTCCCCTCTGAGGGGTAGAAAACACTACTTGAATTGTGGGGAGGACAGAGATTGCTTCCGACCTGAGGAATTTTCATTGCTGGAGCACAACTTCCTGGGAAGGCCCCTATGGCTTTAAAAGCTGGAGAACAGGTGGAAACTGAGCAGGTGAAGCTGGTCCCAGGATGTGGATTAAGTGACAGGGAACGTTTCACCAGCTAAAATTTTTGTCCCTTCTGCAGCTGTTGAAGGCCCAAGAGCTCTTTGAGGAATGTTAGTCATTCGGGTCCAAAGTGTGAAGGTGCTGTGGCTATCTGAAGGACTGTTATTTAGAGACAAAGGCTGCCTACCTCACAATGAGTAACATTACTGAGAAATGACAAAAGGGCTATTTCAAATGTTGCACTTTTCTGTCACATGATCACCAGTGGCGGCATTCAGCCGGTATGCTGGGCGGGACTTACCTCTGAGCGGAAGTCCGCCCGTTGCGTCATGCCGCGTTCCGCCGCTTTCCTGCCCACCCCGGCGGGCGGGAAAGCGGCGGAACGCACCATGACGCAACGGGCAGACTGCCGCTCAAAGGTAAGTCCCGCCCAGTGTACCAGGTGAATGACGCTGCTGATGATCACTTTGCAACCGTAAGATATACTTGTGTGTTACATTACCACAGGTATCTAGGGCAATGCTTCTCAAAGTGGTGGGTCATGACCCACCACCCTGGGAAGCACCAGCCAATACCCCTTTAAGGGGCGGGGATATGGGGAAGGCAGCAATGCAGTCCCCAGAATTGCGCTGCGGCCCTTGGCAAAGGGGCTTATTTTTTATTTCCCCTCGCAGTGCTGGCCTCCCGGGTGTGTGGGGACCTCTGGGACATCCCACAGGGCTCTTCAAGCCTCACAGTGTGTTAAAAATGCTATTGTGGCCCGCTTCCAGGTTGCAATCATGAAACCGGAAGTGGGACACAATTGCATTTTTAACACATTGTGAGGCTTGGGGAGCCCTGTGATGGTGTCCCCAGAGCTCCCCAAACCCCGTGGAGGCCAGGACTGCGAGGGGTAAGTGTAAAATTAGACCTTTTGCCAAGGGCAGCTGTACAATCCTGTGGATCACATTGCAGCCTTTGCCCCACCTCCGCCACTACTTAAAAGGTTCCCAACTCCCTCATAGGTGATTGGGAACCACTGATCCAGGTATCGACATTAACAGGGCTGAACCTGTGTCTGGAAGCATAACAGTTGTGCTTTTGACTAATTGTATGATTGGCTTGGGGAAGAAAATCGTGCTAGCGTAGCTAGAGGGGGGCAAAACGGTAAGTACTGCAGGCACCGCAACATGTTGTATAAGCAGCCCCTCCCATTCGCCTTCAGAGCCATTCAGAGCAGTGACAGCAATGCAGAGGCACTTGCCATCCCATAAGGCATCTCCTGCGCATTCCACTGCTGCCCGGAATGGTTCCAATGATGACTGGGAGGGGCCGATTCCACAGTAAGTTGCAGCACGTACTGTTTTGCTCTAGCTCTGTTTTTAGGGGGCTCTAGCTATGCTACTGGATCAAATGCAGCAAAAATCCCACAAAAGTCTGTTCTACTACCCATCCTTTGGCAGTGGCATAGGTGAGCATTGTTCTACGGTACCATGTGGTACCAGGGCACACTTTGCATCTCCCCTGCATTACTGTCCATTGGTGAATGATACTCCTTCACACTTACTTAGCACAGTAAATTAATTAGTTAAACCTGCCCCACTTTCCATTACAAGTGTACAAGTGTATTTTCAAGTTGAGGGCTTTAATTTTCTCATTGACTGTTTCAGGAAAATCACAAGCACGAAAATACAAGCTCCTGGCAATCATCATAACATAGTTTGCACACACAATTCTGTTTACAAAAAAAACATTGACTCATCATGGGTGACCCGTTTCAATTTGCAGAGCACTTCATGCTGATGAACAGTAGGACAAGGTTGCAGAATTGGACAGATAGCGTGTAATTTGTGGACAACGAATTAGAATATCCTGAAGCACAGTTCATGTGTGTGGTCTGTACGTGAGATCACGTCCTGAAGTTTTGGAAGGCAATTTCTGATAGTTTGTTTGAATGCTAGTGTTTTAGTGTTATCTAAAGTGTCTCATCAGAACAACTCCACAATTGAGCAAAAACCTGACAGGTTCCTGTTTTGTAGAGTGCATTCAGGCCATTAAAAGGGGGGGAGGAACCCTTGCAGAATTTAGACAGAAATACTGCACACAATTCCTAGGGTTGCTGCTTCTGCTCCTGGCAGAAGAGGCCACGGGGACTCCCAACAACTCCACAATACAGCAGCCCCTTCTAATGTCTCCCCCAGCAACTCCTGATTCACATGATGTGGTACAGACTGCAGCTGGAGGGGAGATTCAGGAGAGATTAGGGAACCCACCATGTATGAGCAAGCTACCACCCACTCAGAGAAAATGATCGCATCTTGCACCTTTCAGAGCTAAATGGCAGGCAGTGATTCAACAGGTACAGTTTTCATCCATCAAATGTTGCACGTTAAATTTCTTGCAGCTTGGAAGTATTTCTGGACCCAGTTTTGCCATGGTCCAGGGTGCTTTTGCCTACTTAGGCTGGCATATCAGCTGTGTCCTTTTCCAGGATCAATAGTGGGTCCCCAGTCTCATACTTTATTTGAGAGTATGGGTTATTTTCCATACTCATTTCCCATAAATATTTATTTATTTTATTGGGGTCATGGTATGAAAACGTTGAAGACCACTGGGTTAGTGGTATGTTTCTGAGTGCTATGCAAGGAGTGGTTTCAACCTTTAAGGCCCTAAATCAATGGTTACTAAACAGTGGGTCAGGACCCACCAGTGGGCCGTGATTCACAGTGCAATCCTAGAGTGCCCCTTGCGTCGATGCGACATCATCGCGTCAACGCAAGGGGCGGAACGCCGGCACATGGGCACTGAGCAGCACCCCCGCATTGGTGCTCCATCTCTGAAGCTGACGCTGCTCGCAGTGTCGGCTTCAGAGAGCAGATGGAGAGTGTCCCTTGCACCGACCAAAAGGGACTGCGCTCTTTAGTGGGCGCAGATCCGAGGAGCACATAGGGGAGGCTGGAGCCTCCCCTATGGTAAGGGAGTGCACGCTCCCGTCCTAGGCAGCGCTGGATATGGTGCTGGCCTCGCCAGTCCTGTGCTGCTTAGGATTGCGCCCTCAATTTCAGGTGGGTCACGAAGCACCTAGCACAGCCATATTAAAAAAATATAGGAAGATGGGATGCTGGAGAGGCAGAGGGCTGTGAAGTTATTTTGCTTGTGTCAAGGTTGTAAATAGGCTGTTTTCTTACTGCTTGACTTTGCTATTGTAGACTGGCTGAGAAATAACCCAACTTATTGCTGCTTTCTCTAGAAAGTGGTAGGCTCTGGAGTCACAATGACAGCACTTCTGGCCATGACATCACTCCCGATGGGTCCCAGACAGGTTGTCATTTTAAAACGTGGGTCCCGATGCTAAAACGTTTGGGAACCATTGCCCTAAATGCCTTGGCACCAGAATACCTGAAGGACTGTCTCCAAGCACATAGAACTGCCCATCCCCTGAAATCATTGGAGAGGGCACTTCTGTGTGTTCCACTGCAGGTGAAACTGTGTGTGGCAATTTAGGGAAAGCGTTGCTTTTGAACAGCACATCCTTATGCTCTATCCATCGCAAAACACTTTGCAGAATCTCCCTAGCTTCAGAAGCAATTCCTCTTCCAATAGCAGGTGAGCTTCTGTCAATTCCAAAATCCCTTAGATGCTCAGAGTAAGTAAAGTGGCATTTGGATGTAGACTGATGGCGGTAATCCTTTACACAGGCTGCTAAAATTCTACAGTCTTTGATTGGATTTGAGCAGCCTAACTGTGTGGAATATTGCATTACTCTCTCTCTCTCTCTCTCTCTCTCTCTCTCTCTCTCTCTCTCTCTCT
>JAJKFI010016341.1:0-16612 GCA_029204185.1 Lerista edwardsae | reverse complement strand
CTCTGCAGCCCTCCAAGAGAAAGTATTAAAAAAGTAAAAAAAAAAAACACTTCCTGGTTCAGCCTGAAAACAGGAAGTGAGTTTTTTCCCACTTTTTACAAGATTTTCAAGGTACCGCCAGGTAAGCTGAAAAATCCCCTCCCTGCCCAGCAGCAGCATGGTTGATCGTCAAGATCACGCTGCTGTTTATTGCTGGGCCATTCCCCTTAAAGTGGAATCACCCTTTTCCTGCTCCCCTGCTGGGTCATGACCAACCACTTTGGGAACCACTGTGCTAAAGCATCTGAGCGAGAGAGAGGCTGCACAGTATTGCCATCGTTCAGGAAGCTGATTAAGAAGAATGAACACAAGCCAGATCATTCAGTAGAGACTCCACCTTTTGCTGACCTTGCACAGCCTTGCGGATGGCAAGCATCGTAACGCTCAGAAATCACTAGTCATGAAGCTCAAATACAAAACTGTTTTTCTATGGGATTTTTTTTGCGGTAAGTGGCCACCAAAAGAAACACAGTAATTTGTAAACTCACAACGTCCTCACATTTACATTCATCCCCAGGGAGGAGTTTGTGCAAGGAGTGTGTGTGAGTGTGCATCCGTGCAAAAATAGACAGCATGATGCCTCACAGGCAATTACACTCAGTTAGAAGAGGCCTGTCTCAGTGGTCAGCAAGGGAGAGCTTGTGCAAGTTTTCGGACATACTCAATCTGACTTGCACTCCCAAGCCTTCATCCACCTTCAATTACGCACACATGAAAGCTGCCAGAATGATCTTTCCCTTATGGTTTTCAAAGTCATAAGATGAACGCTGGGCTGTCATGAATTGTCAGAGGTAGAACTGGATAATAAGCATTGATAATTCAGTAGCTGATAGATGGTGGGGGAAAGGGAACGTCAGATGTGTATATACAGGAAAATGGAACACATACATAAATTTTCTTGGGGACCAATTAAAGTTATCGCAAGTTTGCATAATCTTAATCAGAAATACGTTGCACATTTCTTGTCACAGAAAAGGAGAGGAGGAAATCTTATTTATAATGGAAGTCAACAAGATACTTTTTTTGGTTTTAATAAATAAATACCATTTGAACAAGATTGTGGTATAATCACAAGATGAGTGCTAACCCTGGCAACAATATGGGACTTGTGGGCATAAATATTGAGGATACATTCCAGATGTTCACTTTGTCAGCTACATTATTGGGATTCTAGCAGGTCAACACTACGACCTTGTTCCTTGGTGTTGTCCAAGACTTCCCTTTCCATTTCTTCCACTGCATTACCAACTACACCTCCAAATCTCAAGGCAATTACACCAGATTTGTACACGTATCCAGTACCGTATGTATATTCGTCTCCCTGAGATCATCTGGGAACGCTGTGAGGCTGTCACTTGGTTTGTGACCTGGGAGATCAACCATACATGTCAGAAGTACAAACTGAAGATCAACAGCCCAATCCGTAACTGCCCAATCACCCAGCAGCCGCAGGAGGCTCCGCAGGAGAAGGGGACATTTGTCCCCTTTGCCCGTAGTAAGGGCGCAGCAGGCAAGTGGCCTACTCACCTCTGCGCCAGCTAACTCACCTCTGCGCTGACACAGAGGTCAGGATCAGCGGTGAAGTTCCGCTAGTCCCACCCTTGCTCCACCCCACCCCATGCCCAGGGACGCCCTCCTGCCCTGCCTGCAAAGGACGTTGGGTGTTAGCCGGTCAATCCCCAGTGGTAAGGGCTTAATGCCAGCACTGGAGGTGCCTTATGGCCAGAGGCGGCATTCAGCCGGTACGCTGGGCGGGACTTACCTTTGACCGGCAGTCCGCCCGTTGCGTAACGGCGCTTAACGGCGGGCGGGAAAGCAGTGGAACGTGCCGTTACGCAACAGGCGGACTGCCGGTCAAAGGTAAGTCCCGCCCAGGGTACCGGCTGAATGCCGCCGCTGCTTATGGCATCTTTGTGACACAGGTATGGGCAGAACACTCCTACCGTCAGCACTACGCCCAATTGGATCAAGCCCTAAATGATACAGCTGTGCAATGAACAAAGTAGGAACCATTTAAAACAAAAGATCAAGCTGTTGACTGTTGGGTATCTCAATGTAAAACATTTTATCTAATGTATTGCTCATTTTTATGTTACTTCCCCAAATCACCCGAGTTTTTCTTCATTATAAAAACATTCTGCTACCACCTTTCAGACCTTTAATTAACCCAGGATTTTCTAAAATTCAACACTTTAATCACTATTTGGGGGCTATAGGAAGCTGGGCAAACCAATGTTATCTATTTTTCTAGATTTTATGAAGACACATGTTTTGGTTCAACCATCTTAGCTTTTAGAACAAATGGAACAACTTGACTCAAAATGGATTTACAGTACAGTCCTATGTATGTCTATTCAGAAATATAACCCATTGAGTTCAATGGAACTTATTCCCAGGAAAGTGCACATAGAATTGCAGCCTCAAGATTACAGCTGCATGTTAACAACAGATCCTGTTTTAGGATTTTATTAATGATTCTATTTGTTGCTGAGCAAAACAAACATGTTAACCCTTTGATTAACTGCCATGCTGAACATGCATTTCAGAGATGTCATTTGTTTCATGTATTTTCCAGAATGTTTTGAGTCTAGGAACCTTTAAACTCTGAGTCATGGCCTGCTTCCTTCAGACATTGTCAGTCTTTGTAAGGAGAGATCAAAGGCCCATACAGTCAAACCAATTCCCCTTTCTAAAGCCTTTCTTTAAGCAGGCCCTAGTCCAATGACTGACAGTCTAGCTGATTGCCTCTAATCCTCCCCCATTGCCAAGAATTTGCCAGCATTAGTCATATATTCTCCCACTATCTCTGGTGGTCAAACAGCACAGAAGTTTTAATTTCTTTTTTAAACCACCCCGAAGAACAATGCGGAAAAATACAATAAAATATAAACCAAAGGGGAGGGGGAAAGTGATGTCATTTCATAGGTTTAAAAAAGGGAAATAAAAATAAGTGGACTGGAGTTCTCAAGGGACAAGGAGAAATGCCTTTAATAGCCTATAAGGCTTTAAAGAAACATTCCCTTTGCTGGCCAGGTGCTTGATACTAAAGAAAGGAAAACATTTTTTATCCCACTCTGGGCTGTTTTAATCATACTTCGTGTGTCATATAAAGTAGTGCAATTTGAAACTTCACAGGAAGAAAGTTAAATTGTAATTGGCACAGGGAAGAGGAAATTTCAAATTAAAATAACGGTAACGTTTTCAAATAAAAATCCTTAATGGGGATTGGGCTTTTGGTATATCTCTTTTTTAACCCGATGATCCACTATTTCAGCAAAATCTAGGACAACTGATGTTGGCAATCATCAATTTAAAGTAGCATAAATTCATAGGATTTAATGTAGCATAAATTCAAGGTAGGCTGTTCATTTCCATAGGGGCATTTCAGATGCATTTGCCAGTCTGTGTCATTTTGAATATACTTAAGATATATGGTATATTCATTTGCTAGGCTTTAGACATAAAGCACAATTGAAGTTGGTTCTCAAGAGTAATCTTTTAAAATGAAACCACCGTAAATTTGGGTCTGTTCTGCAGGAAGGGAGAGGCACAGAACAAGATAAATTGACCCTTTAGCCGTTGTCTCCAACAACAGGATTACTGCAAAATAAATGAGGAATAGGTGAGGCTTTGCAAAATGAGTGAGGTTTAGGGAAAGGTCAGCAAAACAAAGCACTTTTAAATAATAGTCTTTTAAGGCAGCTGTGCCTGACTCCGATATCATTGCATGTGCAGAACAGAACCGTGATGTATAAACAATCTGACAAACGCTATATGGGATCATTAATTGAATGCACAGTGGATGCACCAAGTGAGTAAAGCAAAAGGAACGTTTCTTCAAAGGCATATGAATAGCAGTCTGAAACTTGTACATGAGACCCTTAGGAAACCTCAGTACATGCCCACACCATCTGTTAAACTTTTATATGACATACACTTCGCCGATATCCTGAGGTGAATTGAAAAACAGTTCAAAATGCATAAGTTAATTTCTATGATCTGTTTGCAAACCACATAAAGGGTGCAATCCTAAACTGGAGTTAGGCCAGCATAAGCTATGTCAGCAAAGTTTGGCCAGCACAAGGGACATTGTAAAGTATGTTTGGACCACTCTCAGAGTCAGAGGCCAACACACAGACTTGTGTCATCCTTCCTGACTACGAGAATGGACCAAACACGCTTTATGGTGGCCCTTGTGTTGGCCAAACTTTGCTGGCTTAGCTTATGCCGGCCTAACTCCAGTTTAGGATTGCGCTCAAACAGTGTCCTTTCAGCCAGTGGTTCCCAAACTGTGGGTTGGGATCTACCAGTGGGTAGCAAGCCAATTTCAGGTGGGTCGCGAAGCACCTAGAGCAGCCATATTGAAAATAAGGGAAGATGGGATGCTGGAAAGCAGGAGGGTGGCATGGTTGTTCTGCTTGTGTCAAGATTGTAAACAGGCTTTATTCTTTCTGATTCACTTTGCTTTTGGAAAACGGCTGAGAAGCAACCCAACTTCTTGCTGCATCTTCAGGAAAGCAGCAGGTTCTGGCATCACAATGATGGCATTTCCGGTTGTCATTCTTAGATTGTCATTCTAAAAAGTGGGTTCCCAGTATTGAAATGTTTGAGAACCACTGCTTTAGGCTGTAGCTGCATTATTTCTGAATTGGTTAAAGAAATATTTTTCCAACATTTTTCATGGCATACTGATAAGATGCTAAAATTGTCAAGACACACCATCAATCTTTTGAAAATTGACAAGGCACACTATGCTGCTGGTGTAGGGCTCACCTCCCTGGAGTGGGGCTCACATTCCAATTAATAAATTAATAAATGGTGTTTTAAATAAAAAAAATCTGCCAAAATCTCACAGCACAACTGTGGACCATTAGAGGCACACCAATGTGAAGCAGTACACGGGTTGAAAATAATTGTTATGTGTTAAAGTGCAAGTAAGGGGTCAGACTTGTGCCATCCTCCCTGACTCCAAGAGTGGTCCAAATGCACTTTACAGTGGTCGTTGGTGTCAGCCAAACTTTGCTGGCCTAACTCCAGGTCAGGATTGCATCCTAAGCCTCTCTGATTCAATTGCAACCTGGCACCTTCAAGAGGTTGCAATCTCAAATATTGGATAGGTTCCAAAATTCACATATCAAGCCTACATATGCTTTTTGGCGTGTACTGTAGTACTAGAATAACGGAGAGATGAACTAATGTGTGGATGCTCAACCTATAGTAGAAAACGTTTGTAACTATGTTTATTTCTGTGGTGCAGAATCATTCTTACCATTCTTACTTGGTATCTGTAGTTCTGTCTGATCGCCAGCTAAGCAGACTAGAAGCAGTCCTCCAGGTATTTGGGGTGGTGAAGATGTCTCATCATGCACCCCAGATGCATGATGTGACACACCAAGGGACATTACATTTGTTCAAATCTTCCGGAAGCTCCTCACGTTTCTTACCTACAGCAGATGACAGCCTTGCATGACAGCGCGAGATCCAGAAAGGACTGCCGCACCTCAAAGGAAAGGGCATACTTCAGAGTCTGGCCATCAATAATCAAAGCAATATCATTTTCTTTGCCCAAGGAATCACCCAGGTTTGTGCAATGCTGGGTCAGTGCTGCTCTTGTTGCCTAAAAAGAATGCACACAAGAAGGGAGGGGAGAAAACACCACTACATTTTACCATCTCTGTAAAGTTCTCTGATGTTTTGCAAAACTGTGATTTGCAGTAAAATACAAACATTAAATCACTTCATTAAAACGCAGGAGTCCTCCCAAAAAGGTACACTGATTTCAGTGTAGGGGCCCAATCCACCCCAAAGGGTGGATTTTGCTCTTTGCTCCCTCCAGCTCCTCAATGTGAATAGAATGGGTCAGCCAACAGGAGCTGGTGATCATTTTCCATATAGCAACCCCAGTTCTCTGTCATGTAAGTTCTTCTGTTGGAGAAACAGAAGAGTACAGGATTTATGTGTGATGGATTTTATATTACCCCCCCCCCACACACACACATACAAACACATACACAGAAAAAGTATCTTGCAGAAGGAACTACCCTTACCAAAAACAAGCAAAACAAAATCTCAACCAACAGACTGTATTAAGCCGAGAGGCCAGAATATACAAAATGTTGTAACAAAATATTGTTAACAATTGTATATTATATTCTAATGTTCTAATGTATATTATTGCCTCAATAAAAATCCAAATAGTATAAACATCTGAGGACATGGTCTGCATAAGGGCACTATCCTAACCAACAGTCCAGCACCGGGGTAAGGGCAAAGCAGCTTTGCGGTAGGGGTATAAATATTCTCTTACCTTGAGGAGGTCTCTGTGACTGCCCCCCAACTGCAGGATGCAGCACTGGCCCTATTGGCACAGCTATGTCAGTGCTGGAAAGTTGGTTAGGACTATTAGGACTACAAAGTTTGGCTGGCACAAGGGACACCATAAAGTATGTTTGGACCACTGGGACGGGGGGGGCACTTGAAGGAGAGCCCCTTTACATTATCTAAGAGGGTGAACTGGTATGTATGGGAGAAGCAAATGCCCATGGCAGCTTACAGAGAACAAACAAAATACAATGTAACCACAATAAGTAAAAACACTTTACATTGAACAAAACAAAAAAACATTGAACATTAACAGGAACATAGAGAGTGTACAAGAATGAAAACTAGACCCAATTCTCAATAACAGGTCAACTTGAAGGGTGAGGGGGGGAAATTGTAGGGGAAGTGTCAATTTGGCCAGGCGAGTGAACAACTAAGACAATATACCAGAAGGACAGAGGGTAAACAGCCAACAATCATCCAAAGGCCAGACGAAATCAGTATGATTTGAGTCCTCTCCGAAAGGTCATGAAGGAGTGTGTAGTTCTTAATTCTTCTGGAAGGGAATTCTATATTTGTGGAGCCCTTACAGAGATAAGAAGGCTCGCCCCCAAGCTGCCATCCCTTTACTTGGGACAGAGGGGGCACTTGAAGGAAAGCCTCTTTAGATGATTGAAGAGGGCAAACTGGTATATATGGGAGAAGGCGGTCCTTTAGGTAGGCTGGGTCTAAGTCATGAAGGCCCTTGAAGGTCATTACCATCATCTTAAATTGAGATCGGAAGTGTTGGAGCTAGACAGGCCAGCACACAGACATGCGCCATCCTCCCTGATTCTAAGAATGGTCCAAACAAACTTTATGGTGACCCTTGTGCCAGCCAGACATTGCTGGCCTAACTGTGCCGGCCTAACTCCAGATTAGGATTGCGCCCTTAAATACATATCCAAACAGAAACCCCTTGCAGTGTCTGCTAAGTTTATACAGTATGTCTATTTTATTTATTCATGCTTTAGAAGATCTCCTTTGGAGCATTACAGCTCAAGAATTGTGATTGCAGGAAAGAGTTACAAAATATGAATAAGACTGGAGTGGGATTATATTTGTCAGGAATAAAAAACACTATATTTATGTACCATTGTAATCTTGTGACTGTTTTATGGGCCCAGTGTCCTTCAGGGAAAAGTCTCAAATCCACCTAACTTCTTGCAGATTACAGCATTTTCTATCTGCAGCTCTGATTTGACAAGCAGATGTGGAATAACTGCTTAGTACAGACGATATAACTTCAGCTACGGGACACCATGTGTTGTATTCAGAGCTATCCTTATAGAAGGGATTCGACCACTATCAGAGTTCTAAACCTTGCGCAAGTACTAGTCAAAGGGCTAGCAGAAGGAAGATTTCATGGAATGGTATGAGTTTCTGTCATATTGCCCACAGTGCAACTCTCCACTATGGGATATTTATCAACGTCATTATGTATAGAAATTATGAGCTACTTTAATTAGAAATTAAAGTCTAGATTCTGTATTTTGTTTTCCAATGCAAGCATCTTGCATTGTTGCTAAAATGGCCTCTCTGTGTGCGCAGTCTTTTGGTACATGGAAGGGCCTTTTGGCTACAACCCAACTTCCGTTAAGGTAAGCATTAAATGGCATCCTTATAAGATTAGTTTCACTCTTTCAGAATGACTACAGAGAGAGACAAGCTACTAACCTCTAACTAGTTTACAAATTCCTGGATATATAATGTAATGCAATAATTAAGACAGAGCCTCAAAGCATTTTTGAACACCTTCCCTACATGTTAGCTAATTACAACTAACATCTACAGATCTGAGATTGATTTGGGCTTAAAGTGATCAATACCTAGCAGAATCCTATGCATGTGTACTTAGAAGTACATCCCATTAAGAACATAAGAACATAAGAAGAGCTCTGCTGAATCAGGACAAAGGCCCATCTAGTCCAGCTTCCAGTATCTCACAGTGGCCCACCAGGTACCTCAGGGAGCACACGAGACAACAAGATGCCTGCATCTTGTTGCCACTTCCCTGCATCTGGCATTCTGAAATAGCCTACTACAAACGTAAGGAGGTTGCACCACCCATCATGGCCTGCGATGGACTTTTAATCCAAAAATCTGTCTAGCTCCCTTTTAAAGGCACCTAGGCCAGATGCCATCACCACCTCCTGTGGCAAGGAGTTCCACAGATTAATTACCCACTGGGTAAAAAAGTATTTCCTTTTATTGGTTCTAACTCTCCCAACACTCAATTTTAGTGGATGTCCCCTGGTTCTGGTGCTGTGAGAGAGGGAAAAGAACATCCCTCTATCAACCCTATACATCCCACGCATAATTAAATCAAGGGTCTCCAAACTTTTCAGTACAAGGGTATATTTTACATGTTTTAGCAGTTTTTATAAACTTTATAAAAGTTTTATAAAATCAGTTTTATAAATGAATGATTGACATTTAAATAAAGGAATAAGTTTTACTTTTTGTCATTTTTGTTATCAGCATGATACGATTCAGAACAAAAGAGAAATGTGAGAACTACAAAGAAACGATGCTGTGCTTAAACTGAGAAATTATTCATATGAGAATAAAAATGTCAAACATTAGCAAATGCTCTGACAAAAAAACAAGTTGCTGATGGCCAGATAAAATCTTGTAGCAGGCTAAATGTCTCTCTTGGGCTGGAATTTGGAGACCCTGCATTAAACTGAAGGGGGCTTACTCCCAAGTAGGTGTAATTAGGATTGTAGTCTAAAATCAAGTTCAGGCATATATGTTCGTTATTTGATGGTGGCAGCATCAAGTGATAATTTGCATGTGCAAAGAGGCTATCAAAGCTCAAACACCACAGATAGAACTTCCATATCATTTCACTCTTTTTCAACAGCTTTCCCATTCAGTAGTGGCAGAGGCAGATCTACAGGGAGGGCAAAGCTCTAAGTGTTGGAAGAAGCCTTACCCTGTCATGTAAATCCCTCCTCTCCCTTGCTGCTGTAGCCAGTAAGCAACGCCAAGATGTAGCTTTTCCCTGTGAGGATTGGCTAAAACGGTGCAGGAGAGGAGTGATTTCCACTGCAAGGTAAGGCTTCTTGCAAAACGTAGAGCTTTGCCCTCCCTTAGATCTGCCTCTGAGTAGTGGGAAATGGTGGGCTGAACAGTCATAGAATTCATCCAGGCTCAAACAGGCACAGTCCAGGCAAACTCTAACTGGCTCCAGCTGCAACTTTCCCACCGTTCAGAAGACAACCATATTGGCCTGCCTTGCTGTAAGAACAGTTTTATATGAGAAATTAACCCGTGAAATACAGAGACAAGTATCACCTCTGAAATCTGCAGCACATCAAGCAGCCGTTAAAAGGTACCACCCCAGGGCCAAGCTGAAAACGTAGCAACCCAACCTCTCTCTACCGAGTAGGGCAGTGATGGTGAACCTATGACGTGTGTGTCAAAGGTGACATGCGTGTCTAAGGTGACACACCACGTTTTGGATGACACACCATCATGTAATGATTTGTAATGATTTTTAAATGATTTGATTTTTTAAATATAATGAATAATCCTACACATGATTGGACTGTATTTTTTTTAAATAAATGAAAACGTAAATTTTTGTTTCTCTTTTGTTGGAGATGGGGCGTGACACACCAACAGACAGCAATCCTGCCCCACACGTAGCGTCGAGGCAAAGTTGTTGCGTCGACACTACGTCCATCACTAGCGCCAACGCAGGGGCTCCGAGCGGCACAGCCGCATCAGCACTAGAGCTCTCAGGCTGACACTACGACACTACGCGTAGTGTCGGCCTGAGAGCGCTGACGGGGAGCCTCCCCCGGCTGGTGCAAGGGAGGTTCAAGGAGGAGGGAGGCAGGGAATGGGTGGTTGTGGGCGGGGGGGTGCCAGCCCAGGGAAGAGGCAGGGCCAGGATGCGGCCATTAGGCAGCGATGTGGCAGGATGTGGCCATCAGGCAATTCGGGCAGTGCAGCTTCCTCGGTTCTGCGCCTGTTAAATAGCAGGCGCAGATCCAAGGAAGCCCATGGGGCAGCCGAAGCCTCCCTTGGGGCAAGGGGACGAATGTGCCCTTGTCCCAGGGCGACTCCCCAGCGCACCATAGGTGCGTTGGATTTGGCGCAGGCCCGCACACCCTTTAGGATTGCACTCCAGAGTCAAGTTAAGCATTTTTGGCATGGCAAACCCAAAAGGTTCGCCATCGCTGGAATAGGTTAACCAAATGCCAAGGAGGACAGAGCATTATGCTTTCAGTAGCAGAACCCTGACAAGCATCGTTTCTCTCATGCGCAATATATAAGCCACACCTTCTAAAATTACCTCTTCTGCCTTGCCCAGTTTTGAGATATTTAAAGAGGAAGGGAGAACAGCCAGCTAAGAACCAGGCAACCCTACCAACCCTGCACTGGATTCAGTAGCCCTGTGAAAATATGAACAGCAAGCGACTTCGACAATTACGATCGAACTCAGCCGTGACCCTGCCCCTCTCCCACCATTAGAAAGGAAATGAACAGTAGTGAAGGCGTTTTGGAAAAGGTTAACCGCCAACCTGCTATGCCATTATTAGGCCAGTGTCAACAAAGGGATATCTGTGAAGAAGTCGTCTTCCAAAGCATGAGCTAGTTAATCTGTTCCCAGGATGTTTATCATAGTCCTTTGACAGAACTGTCGGGACTCAGCTGGGGAGCTCAAACGCTCTGTCCAGCCATCTACTGGAAGCAACTTGAAAAAGGAGAGGTGTGGTGTTTTCTACCAAACTGTTGGAATCATAACAAGAATAACAAGAACACTGCCTTCACCACTCTATCTCTCATCCTTAGTTTCCAGATTTGTGTTGTAATTTTATTTTACAGTATGTGCACCCATGCAGGGCTTGACAGGGCCTTCACACGGCAAAGGGGTCTGCCAACTGGGATCAATTTATTAATTTAATCAGTGCCAAACATTCCTCTCAGTCTTTATGGAAACACTTGCTTGGAAGCACCCAGTCACTCCACCACCATTCGAAGGTGGTTACCTTTTGATTGTTTGTACAGGTGTGCCCCAGTATCCACTGATTCGGAATCCATGGTTTCACTTATTCACAGATACAAGGACGCCTATTAAAAAGAACATTAAACAAATCTCCTTTTTTGTTACCTTGTTGCAACAAAACCACTGATGTTGCCCTATCTTTATAAAGGCGTCCCCAGTATCTGCGGTTTCAGATATCCATGGTGGGGTCCGGAACAGGACCCCAGCGGATAGCGGGGCATGCCTGTACTTCTTTAATATTTGTTCTCTCTCTCTCTCTCTCTCTCTCTGTGTGTGTGTGTGTGTGTGTGTGTGTGTTGGTTTATTTTGCTCCCAGCAAATGACCTGTATGCCGTGGTTTAATTACTGTATCTAATCAAAAATAAATGGCATATTCTATACTGTGAAAAGCTACATATGATTTTTTTTTCGGTAGGTATGCAAAGCTGATGTTAAAAGCACAAGAGCAGCCTTGGCTAGTCAGTTGGCAACCCTAGCAAATGCTCTGCTTGCTGCAATTTATCCACAGTGAAGGAAAATCTCCTAAGACTTACAGCCCAGTCCTAAAACAAGTTTGTTCAGAAATGCCCCCATTGACTGACAAAAAAAGGCGTGCAGAGGCTTGCAGACTCAAAGGTACAACAGCATAAGGCAAATTGGAAATGGAATGACAACCATTCGGAGCTCTGTCCATCTCAACCCTTTTAGCAAGAGCTGAGATGAACAGAGCTCTGAATGGCTACTTTCACCGGCCTGCAACAGCCCCCTCAAGCCTGCTCAAAGGTTCGTTAGAAAGCAAGCCAAGCCAAGGTTTCTATTATCGTGAAGTAGGAGACCTCCTGGGGGAACCAACATGGTGAACTGGAGCTGTTGAGGTCAATACCAAATTGGGACTAAACCCACAGATTGGCCTAATTTTACTTAATTCAAAAAAGGGCTGTGCTATCCTTTCACCATGTGAGGTAATTGCTAGCATAAAGGGACTCACCAGCTGGGGAAGGATTTAAGGATATGCATTATTACCTTCCTCAGAGCTATTGCTGAGCAAACAAACTTCCTTTCTTTAGCTGTGAGTAATTAGCTGCGGTCCTTGAGATGCCATTTGCTTACGCCTCACTCTCTGGGGAGTGGGCCCGTTCACTATAACTGCAACAAATCCAATCCCAGAAAAAAATGAGGGCATGTCCTAGGGAAGGCTGAGCTATTTTGCCTATTTCCTCAATTGCAGCCGGTAATTGCGTAACACGTTACAGTGATTCAAGGCCTGTCATGTCCATTCCGCCTTCCCCTCTGAGGGGTAGAAAACACTACTTGAATTGTGGGGAGGACAGAGATTGCTTCCGACCTGAGGAATTTTCATTGCTGGAGCACAACTTCCTGGGAAGGCCCCTATGGCTTTAAAAGCTGGAGAACAGGTGGAAACTGAGCAGGTGAAGCTGGTCCCAGGATGTGGATTAAGTGACAGGGAACGTTTCACCAGCTAAAATTTTTGTCCCTTCTGCAGCTGTTGAAGGCCCAAGAGCTCTTTGAGGAATGTTAGTCATTCGGGTCCAAAGTGTGAAGGTGCTGTGGCTATCTGAAGGACTGTTATTTAGAGACAAAGGCTGCCTACCTCACAATGAGTAACATTACTGAGAAATGACAAAAGGGCTATTTCAAATGTTGCACTTTTCTGTCACATGATCACCAGTGGCGGCATTCAGCCGGTATGCTGGGCGGGACTTACCTCTGAGCGGAAGTCCGCCCGTTGCGTCATGCCGCGTTCCGCCGCTTTCCTGCCCACCCCGGCGGGCGGGAAAGCGGCGGAACGCACCATGACGCAACGGGCAGACTGCCGCTCAAAGGTAAGTCCCGCCCAGTGTACCAGGTGAATGACGCTGCTGATGATCACTTTGCAACCGTAAGATATACTTGTGTGTTACATTACCACAGGTATCTAGGGCAATGCTTCTCAAAGTGGTGGGTCATGACCCACCACCCTGGGAAGCACCAGCCAATACCCCTTTAAGGGGCGGGGATATGGGGAAGGCAGCAATGCAGTCCCCAGAATTGCGCTGCGGCCCTTGGCAAAGGGGCTTATTTTTTATTTCCCCTCGCAGTGCTGGCCTCCCGGGTGTGTGGGGACCTCTGGGACATCCCACAGGGCTCTTCAAGCCTCACAGTGTGTTAAAAATGCTATTGTGGCCCGCTTCCAGGTTGCAATCATGAAACCGGAAGTGGGACACAATTGCATTTTTAACACATTGTGAGGCTTGGGGAGCCCTGTGATGGTGTCCCCAGAGCTCCCCAAACCCCGTGGAGGCCAGGACTGCGAGGGGTAAGTGTAAAATTAGACCTTTTGCCAAGGGCAGCTGTACAATCCTGTGGATCACATTGCAGCCTTTGCCCCACCTCCGCCACTACTTAAAAGGTTCCCAACTCCCTCATAGGTGATTGGGAACCACTGATCCAGGTATCGACATTAACAGGGCTGAACCTGTGTCTGGAAGCATAACAGTTGTGCTTTTGACTAATTGTATGATTGGCTTGGGGAAGAAAATCGTGCTAGCGTAGCTAGAGGGGGGCAAAACGGTAAGTACTGCAGGCACCGCAACATGTTGTATAAGCAGCCCCTCCCATTCGCCTTCAGAGCCATTCAGAGCAGTGACAGCAATGCAGAGGCACTTGCCATCCCATAAGGCATCTCCTGCGCATTCCACTGCTGCCCGGAATGGTTCCAATGATGACTGGGAGGGGCCGATTCCACAGTAAGTTGCAGCACGTACTGTTTTGCTCTAGCTCTGTTTTTAGGGGGCTCTAGCTATGCTACTGGATCAAATGCAGCAAAAATCCCACAAAAGTCTGTTCTACTACCCATCCTTTGGCAGTGGCATAGGTGAGCATTGTTCTACGGTACCATGTGGTACCAGGGCACACTTTGCATCTCCCCTGCATTACTGTCCATTGGTGAATGATACTCCTTCACACTTACTTAGCACAGTAAATTAATTAGTTAAACCTGCCCCACTTTCCATTACAAGTGTACAAGTGTATTTTCAAGTTGAGGGCTTTAATTTTCTCATTGACTGTTTCAGGAAAATCACAAGCACGAAAATACAAGCTCCTGGCAATCATCATAACATAGTTTGCACACACAATTCTGTTTACAAAAAAAACATTGACTCATCATGGGTGACCCGTTTCAATTTGCAGAGCACTTCATGCTGATGAACAGTAGGACAAGGTTGCAGAATTGGACAGATAGCGTGTAATTTGTGGACAACGAATTAGAATATCCTGAAGCACAGTTCATGTGTGTGGTCTGTACGTGAGATCACGTCCTGAAGTTTTGGAAGGCAATTTCTGATAGTTTGTTTGAATGCTAGTGTTTTAGTGTTATCTAAAGTGTCTCATCAGAACAACTCCACAATTGAGCAAAAACCTGACAGGTTCCTGTTTTGTAGAGTGCATTCAGGCCATTAAAAGGGGGGGAGGAACCCTTGCAGAATTTAGACAGAAATACTGCACACAATTCCTAGGGTTGCTGCTTCTGCTCCTGGCAGAAGAGGCCACGGGGACTCCCAACAACTCCACAATACAGCAGCCCCTTCTAATGTCTCCCCCAGCAACTCCTGATTCACATGATGTGGTACAGACTGCAGCTGGAGGGGAGATTCAGGAGAGATTAGGGAACCCACCATGTATGAGCAAGCTACCACCCACTCAGAGAAAATGATCGCATCTTGCACCTTTCAGAGCTAAATGGCAGGCAGTGATTCAACAGGTACAGTTTTCATCCATCAAATGTTGCACGTTAAATTTCTTGCAGCTTGGAAGTATTTCTGGACCCAGTTTTGCCATGGTCCAGGGTGCTTTTGCCTACTTAGGCTGGCATATCAGCTGTGTCCTTTTCCAGGATCAATAGTGGGTCCCCAGTCTCATACTTTATTTGAGAGTATGGGTTATTTTCCATACTCATTTCCCATAAATATTTATTTATTTTATTGGGGTCATGGTATGAAAACGTTGAAGACCACTGGGTTAGTGGTATGTTTCTGAGTGCTATGCAAGGAGTGGTTTCAACCTTTAAGGCCCTAAATCAATGGTTACTAAACAGTGGGTCAGGACCCACCAGTGGGCCGTGATTCACAGTGCAATCCTAGAGTGCCCCTTGCGTCGATGCGACATCATCGCGTCAACGCAAGGGGCGGAACGCCGGCACATGGGCACTGAGCAGCACCCCCGCATTGGTGCTCCATCTCTGAAGCTGACGCTGCTCGCAGTGTCGGCTTCAGAGAGCAGATGGAGAGTGTCCCTTGCACCGACCAAAAGGGACTGCGCTCTTTAGTGGGCGCAGATCCGAGGAGCACATAGGGGAGGCTGGAGCCTCCCCTATGGTAAGGGAGTGCACGCTCCCGTCCTAGGCAGCGCTGGATATGGTGCTGGCCTCGCCAGTCCTGTGCTGCTTAGGATTGCGCCCTCAATTTCAGGTGGGTCACGAAGCACCTAGCACAGCCATATTAAAAAAATATAGGAAGATGGGATGCTGGAGAGGCAGAGGGCTGTGAAGTTATTTTGCTTGTGTCAAGGTTGTAAATAGGCTGTTTTCTTACTGCTTGACTTTGCTATTGTAGACTGGCTGAGAAATAACCCAACTTATTGCTGCTTTCTCTAGAAAGTGGTAGGCTCTGGAGTCACAATGACAGCACTTCTGGCCATGACATCACTCCCGATGGGTCCCAGACAGGTTGTCATTTTAAAACGTGGGTCCCGATGCTAAAACGTTTGGGAACCATTGCCCTAAATGCCTTGGCACCAGAATACCTGAAGGACTGTCTCCAAGCACATAGAACTGCCCATCCCCTGAAATCATTGGAGAGGGCACTTCTGTGTGTTCCACTGCAGGTGAAACTGTGTGTGGCAATTTAGGGAAAGCGTTGCTTTTGAACAGCACATCCTTATGCTCTATCCATCGCAAAACACTTTGCAGAATCTCCCTAGCTTCAGAAGCAATTCCTCTTCCAATAGCAGGTGAGCTTCTGTCAATTCCAAAATCCCTTAGATGCTCAGAGTAAGTAAAGTGGCATTTGGATGTAGACTGATGGCGGTAATCCTTTACACAGGCTGCTAAAATTCTACAGTCTTTGATTGGATTTGAGCAGCCTAACTGTGTGGAATATTGCATTACTCTCTCTCTCTCTCTCTCTCTCTCTCTCTCTCTCTCTCTCTCTCTCT
>JAJKFI010016338.1:7621-17927 GCA_029204185.1 Lerista edwardsae | reverse complement strand
TAATAATAATAATAATAATAATAATAATAATAATAATAATAATAATAATAATAATAATTTAAAATTAAGGGCCTTTTTTATGAGATTAAACAGAAGAACCCACCAAGAGTGCATTTTACCACTGACCTCTTTGGGGTGTAGCAATGCTTCTCCATACAAAAAAGTTTCCCATACACTAGACATCACTGAAAAAGCATTCCAGCTTAGGGGGCAATCCTAACCAACTTTCAAGCACTGACACAGCTGTGTCAATGGGGCAGGTGCTGCATCCTGCAGTTGGGGGGCAGCCAGGGAGGCCTCCTCAAGGTAAGGGAATACTTGTTCCCTTACCTCAAAGCTGCATTGCCCTTACCCCAGTGCTGGAACGTTGGTTACCATTGCACCCTTAATCTTCTCTTTGATGTGTGAGTTCTCCTACATGTCACCTGTACACACCTGCAGTCTGAAATGGCACCATCAGTTCTCACCTGTGCAGACCTGGCCTACATTTTAGAAGAGAAAGAGTGCGGGGAAAGAACATACAGGCAACCAAGTGTTTTTTTTAGGTGTCCATCCTTGGTCCAGCTAAAGCCCAACTTGTAAAATGACTGTTAACCTGTGTAAATTGGCATTACAAAGTTGTTTCCAAAAAGTGCTTGTTCCAATCCAAAAGTTGTGTGTTCCAACCAAAAACTAAACTAAGGATGTAACATGATGTCAGCTAAAAGACTTGTTTAGGCTTTAGATCAGGAGTTCCCGAACTGTGGGTTGCGAGTCTCCCCTTCCTAGGAGCCATTTGGGAAGCTGAACGTCTTACTGAGTCTCCAGAGGGCTCCTCCAAGTCGTGCCAGGCTCCAGACCCCTCTAATGCCATCTGCGGGCTTCCAGGAGCCACTTCTGGTTTTTGGAAGCCACTTCTGGAGGAGCCCTCTGGAGGGACTCTTGGGCTCCCTCTGGCACCACAAGGAGCGTCGCAAACCACCACAGAGGACTAGGTGGGTCACCACACCAAAATGTTTGGAAACCGCTGCTTTACGGTATTGTTAGAAAGCGGTCGATAGCTCCCTCTTACTTCCGTGTCTTGGGTTACAAAATGAGACCTAAAAGGTAATTACCTTGAAAACTCCAACACATTGAGGATCTCGTATGATTCTTCTTTTCCTAGCTGCAAAAATATGAGATAAGATAAACTTTAGTACAAAAATAATCCATGCCCAGGAAGCAATGGGGGAATGCATAGAATATAAATCATTCAGTTTTTAACATCTGCATTCAAAGGTATGAGGGTAGCTCCCCCTGCTGGATAAAGTGGGGCACTTATTTATCCACACCAACTAGAATGTGGCAATCTTTTGTGTCAGTTCTCTAAGCGCAATCCACCATGCGCTGCGGAGGCACATTTGTAAGACTTAGGTTAAAGTTTACACAGCACTTCTTATTGAACAACAGTGGTGGCTGTTCTGTTCAGCAGTCTGCCCTTTTCAACTCCAGTGACTTAAACTCAACTATTGCATTTGTGAAACTGACAAGGAACTGACGTTCCTTGCATGTAATTATATCATTTAGGTATTGACATTATGTCACATTACATATAAAGTAATTATGTCAATTATGTACTCACATTATGACACAATTATGTCACAATAGATGCCCCATTTATTTACCTGGGGCTTAATACAGGGCTTTTTCTTGTCTATGTGACAGTCCCCCACTTTAGCTACCTTTCAATGCAGTCATGTCCTTGTTTCATCTGGCTTTCAGGGCCTCCTCCCCACCCTTTTGTGCTCCCTGCACTGTTCTGTCCCTTTCCACACACTTACCGCATCAATGATGACTGAATCTGGGGTCCTTCCTGTGAAGACATAGCCAAGCTTTTTCGCTCCTTTAACGAGAGCTCCTTCATCTGTCAACATAAAGAGCCTGCCTCTATCAAAATTCAAAAGCATCTAATGATATTTTTAGTGCAATTTCATTGTGATTATACAAGTGGGTCCAGGATACTTTAAATGCTCCTTTCTCCCATATAATTCTACTAAGGCACCCCATTTAACACCAAAGGTCCTGCTAAGAGGTCTGATAAAAAAAGGTATTTACATTTACCCCCACGACCGAATGGTCTAGTCGTGACCGACTATAGGGGGCAGTGCATCTCTGTTTCTAAGCCTGTAGAGCCGGCGTTTGTCCGAGGACAAGTTTCAAGTTTAGCAAAGATAAAACAGAGTTGTCTCAGAATACCAGAGTAAGAAGGGTCTCTCCAAAAGACCTCAAGAACTTCACAAAGGCCTCCTCTGAAATGTGCAACACAGGGGAGAGAGAGAGAGAGAGAGAGAGAGAGAGAGAGAGAGAGAGATTCTAAGCTGCATTCTCAGTTCAGACAAAGTAGAAGTGAAGCTTAGCAGGACCACCCAGTGCTCTGCAGGAACTTAGGGCACAATCCTAACCTGGAGTTAGGCTGGCACAGTCAGGCCAGCAAAGTTTGGGTAGCACAAGGATACCATAAAGTATGTTTGGACCACTCTCAGAGTCAGAGAGGCCAGCATACAGATGTGTGCCATCCTCATTGACTCGGAGAGTGATCCAAACACGCTTTATGGTGGGGTCCTTGTGCCAGGCAAACTTTGCTGGCCTAATTATGCTGGCCTAACTCCTGGTTAGGATTGTGCCCTTAATGTATGTGCTGAAGTTTGCCTCAGAGTCTTATGCTGCAGAATATATATATATCCTGGACAAGGGAATCACGCTGGAAAGGTTTTCCTGAAAAAGAAGACACTTGAAAGCAATTTGACTAACATATCCGTTTCACTGGGGTCATCTTTCATGCTCAGAATATATATACCGTAGGCCTTTGTTATCCACAGTCGTTCTGTTCCAGGAACCCCAATGGGCAACAAAAACCATGAATAATCAAGTCCATGGTTTTTGGGCCCACCAACCCTTAGAACCAATCTGGAGGATTTTCCATGGGCCGGGGAAGCTGCAGACGGCTTCGCCAGCACTCAAAATGCCCAAAATGGACAAAAAAAGGAACAGCAGACAAAAGAATGATCCTTAGGGAGGGAAGGCAGAGAAACAGAAAGTTCAATTTTCTTGCCTGTTTCTGGCATTCTGAGGGCCATCAAGGCTGTACTCGGTTGCATGCGGCCTCCCTGGCCCACAGAAAACCCTCCAGACCTGACTGGAACTCTGCTCTGGCCAGGTTCAGAGGGTTGCAGGGAGGCCCAATCGTGGGTCTGGCAACCGCAGATGGTGAAATATGTGGATGCCAAACCCACGGATAAAGCTGAAGTACCTGTATATGCACTTTATGCTATTCTCATAGGGTGTCTTCTGGAGATCTACTGCCTTTGGGCTACAAAGGCAGAACCAAGTTCATCCTTTTATGTATGCGGTCAGACTGAATTTGACTTGCAAGTGAATGCTGTAAAAGCGGTAAGAGTTCTTTGCTGTCTTTATAATTCCTCAGACAGAACCTTGGATTGCAGCCAGGGGCAAAGTTCTGCTCTGCACAAACCAGAAGAAATATCTGACACGCAAAAGCCGTACCTTCTGAAGGCCAGAACTTTCTGTGAAATTGAGAACTGAACTGCCCACAGAAAACACTCTATGCCAGTGGTTCCCAAATTGTGGTTCAGGACCCATCAGTGGGTCGCAGTCCAATTTCAGGTGGGTTGCAAAGCACCAAGGGCAGCCATATTGAAAATATGGGAAGATGGGTTGCTAAAAAGAGGGAGGGCTGTGTGGTTGTTTTGTTTGTGTCAAGGTTGTAAATAGGCCTTTTTTTCCTTTCTGATTCACTTTGCTATTGGAAAATGATTAAGAAATAACCCAACTTATTGCTGCTTTCTCAGGAAAGCTGCAGGCTCTGGTGTCACAACGATGGCACTTCCAGCCATGACAGTACTACTGATGAGTCCTGGACAGATTGTCATTTATAAAGTGGGACCCGGTGCTAAAAAATTTGAGAACCACTACACTATGCTAATATTTAACTGGTTGGCTTCAAAATACTTTTTAATTTGACAATATGAAGCGTAAGGAGCTGGCAGAGGGACAGACAGTTCGTTACTACCAACAGCTGCCCTAGAAACAGAGACACAGAACCCAGGTGAATCTCCCGGAAGCCAGAAGTGACATCACAAGAGTGATGATCATAGAGAAGACCATAGAGGTCGGTGTGCAGTGAGAAGAAAAACGTTGAAAAGTGCTGCTTAGGGGTTCTTTTGGGTTCTCCACCCACACCAAAGAAGGCAGTGACTGACCTGGAGAAGAGGCCTGGTAGATTATTGTGTTTCCGTCTCTTTCAGGAACAACCGTGTGACATACAGCCAGGAGAGTGAGGAATTCTCGGATGTGAGTCGCTGTGGGCTACAAGGCAAGGCTCAAGTTAGTCCAACGAATCAGACCACAGGTGATGCTGAAGGACACAATCCAACCCTCTTAATGCTAGACACAGGCAATGGTGCACAGAAGCTCTCCTTAACTTTCTAATTTTCTGCCAAGTCCCTCTTTCTAGCTCCTGTCAAACACAAGATTATTAATAGGTTGTTGGATCCCACTAAGGGAGGAATGTAATAGCTTTTATTGGACTGGACCCATTGTTCAATCTTGTTTCCAGGTCAGTGGTGATAGGCCTTTTTGTTCCCATATCAAGCATATCACCTATCCACCTCCATGACTTCAGCTCAGTCTTTGTCAGCGGAGAGAAATCAATCTTATTTTCTCCACCACCATATTTAGAGGGACATCTCATAATGTTCGCATATTACATAAATTATTCAGACTGCCTTTGTCCTTCCACTGTCACAGCTTACAATAGATTCTGCCCACCCAATTCTATAACCACAATGGAGGCCGCCTGATTAAGTCAGCTTTTCCACCCAGCCGTTGTTTGCTCCTTGACATGGAGTGTCAGCAGGGCTCGATTGATTCCTCTCCGGGAAGTCAAGCCCAAATGTCAAAAGCCTGGCGCCAGGCTTATTCATTACACAACGCCTTAAAGAGTGGGACGATGTGAATCATCGTTATTTCCCATTTTCTAACTTAAGTTGGGGAACAACATGAATTGGACAGAAAATAATAATCCAGAAATGTGGGTCAGCACTGAGAGCGCAGTCCTAACCTGGAGTTAGGCTAGCACAGTTAGGCCAACGAAGTTTGATCGGCACAAGGGCCACCATAAAGCGCATTTGGACCATTCTCAGAGAGGCCAGAACACAGACGTGCACCATCCTCCCTGACTCCAAGTATGGTCCAAACATGCTTTACCATGGCTCTTGTGCTGCCCAAACATTGCTGGCCTAACTCCAGGTTAGGATTGTGCCCTGAGATCCTACAATACTTAACTGTCAGTACCAAACTGGAGGACAGTGGGCCCTTCTTATTCACAGGCTCAGCATCCGTGGATCTGAACCACTACAGAGGCCTTCCCGCACCTCTAAGCACTTCCAGGAAGTGAGTGGAAGCGACTTCCAGTTCATGCTTGGACTTGCAGTAACGTCCAGGAAGTATTCTGAAGCACAGGGAGGGCCCCAAAGCCCAGTCTGTGGGCCTTTCTGCACCTCCTGGATGCAATCAGAAGTCACCGACATAAACTGGAATGCCTCGCTTCTGGGAGACACCCTGAGAGGGCAACGGAGTGGGCTGTGGGCCCGATGCAACCTCAAAATAAGGTATGTGTCCCGCCCCCTTTATCTGGGACTTCAGCATCCATTGATTTTGTCAGCTCTGCAGTGGGTCTTGGAACCGATCTCCGGCGGCCCACTGTATATCTTTTGAGCTCAGAAATAACATGTAAAGTGGCCTTGACTCTATATTACCATGGAGAAAATGATTTTTTTGAAAAGAGATAACATCCAAATGAGTGTGGGCTACAGCCAGCAGTGCTATTCACCCGGTACGCTGGGCAGGACTTACCTTTAAGCGGCAGTCCACCCGTTGCGTCACGCCGCGTTTCGCCGCTTGCCCGCCCGCCCCCTAGCAGGTGGGAAAGCGGCGAAACGCGGCGTGACACAACGGGCGGACTGCCGCTCAAAGGTAAGTCCCGCCCAGCGTACCGGGTGAATAGCACCGCTAGCTACATCCTATGTGCGCATTATACCCTCTGCACCACAGCCAAATCTGAGACTTTGTAAGAGTCAAACTAGAAGTGAAGGAAGTATCCCAGCAGGTTTCCAACAGATACTTCACTTTTTCACTAAGAACAGCCAATGGGGAGGCGACCACAGTTGAGACTGGGAAATATTGTCCCTCAGAAGGGGTGATTTTTCTCAAACTGCTACTTCCAAGGCAAATTGTCCCTTCCAGAGTGGGTGGATGATACGCTGGGAGAAGAGAGAACCTTCTCTTCCCAGCGTGTCCTGATCCTGATTGGGGTTGTCCCCCATTGCCTGTTTTTTAATGAAACAGTAGAGTTTTCACAGCTGGAAGCATGCCGGATAGCAGGCAATTGCTAGAGGCTGCAATTATGCAACACTTTCCTGGGGAAAAACCTCAGAAACACAATGGAACTTACTTCTGATAAGTCATGCATAAGATGGTGCTGCAGGTGAGTTAATGAAGCCATACAGAGATTTTGCATGCCTACAATCTTATTTTGTTGATCACAGCAATTACCCTAACCCAGAGCTCCATGTGTCTTCCAATGCCCATGCAGAGCTCCTGTATGCAGTAGATTCCTGGTTTAGTCTACATGTGCATGAGATCATGTATTCTTTCAAGAAATGGAGGAATCTGTGCAACTGGAGGTTGGCTGCGAACTCCATACTCTTCCGAGTGGGGACCGGGCGGCCGTCCTTATTGAACCAGCTCAGAGTGTTGTGCTTAGGTTCCACCCAAACTACGACATTAGTAAAATATGGTAGAATCACCAGTGAAAGAATACTAGGGAACAAAGCTTACATGATCACTCTCGATATTTTGCAGCAGCCTGGGGTCATCAAATTCACAAGATTCACTGGTGGAAGGAGGAAGCTGGCTACAAGTATAATAAAATGGAACATTGTAAATTACTATAAAATGTGCATTTCCTTTAACAGTATTTATTTCTTTTTAAAAAAATGATATTCTGACTTCCTTTTTAAAAAATTCAAGGGAGCTTACAGTGAATAACTAAGAACATAATAAGAACAATACAGAGTATACTAAAAGCATGGGATTGAGGCCTCATAGTAGGCCACAGAACGCCTGTTTAAATGAAAATCTCTTTAGGTATCCCTGAAAGAATACACACCTGGCAGACTAGTGAGTTCCACAAAATGGGGGGGGGGGCTACCACTGAGGAAGCCCCTTTGAGGGTCACTGCCAAAGGAGCCTCTGATGGTGACAGAACCTGCAGGAAGGCCTTCCAAATCAAGGATGGACAGGAGGAAAGCTGTCCTTATAATACAGATGGGGTCTCTTTATCCGCAGGTTTGGCACTCTTGGCTTTGACTCAGCGCAGGTGATGGATGCACATTGAGCTCATCTGGCCTTCTGGTTGCATCTGAGAGATTTCCTGAGGCCTGGGAAGGCTGCCCACAACCTCTCCAGGCCTCAGGACACCTTCAGACATGATTGGAAGGCACTTCTGGTGGCATCTGGAGTTCCTCTGATGGCCCCCACCTGTGGATTCCATTATTCACTGCTTTCGGTATCTGCTGAGCGGTGGTAGTCTGGGAATTGATCCCCTGTGGATACTGAGGGCCAATCTGTATTTTGGTTCTGAGACATTAAGGGCTCTGAGGGCGCAATCCTAACCAACTTTCCAGCACTGACATAGCTGTGCCAATGGGGCATGTGCTGCATCCTGCAGTTAGGAGGCAGTCATGGAGGCCTCCTCAAGGTAAGGGAATGTTTGGTCCCTTATGTCAGAGATGCACTGACCTTACCCCGGTGCTGGAAAGTTGGATAGGATTGAACCCTGAATGTACGAACCATGTCTAAAACCAAGTAGAACATCAGATTCCGAAGTCTCACAGCAACAACCAGATTCTCCCTTAAATATTTTTATCTGCCTGTGACCATGGAGACAAGAAGACATTTTCTCCCCAACACCCCATCACACAAGGTGCTAATTATTTTTCAGAATCAGGCTTCCTTCAACCTTGTTGCATATGAGACACAATTCATGTGGTTTCCAAGCAGTACTTTCCTTCTTCCTGTTGCCCCCCCCCAAAAAAAAATGCTTCTCACTTTTCAATCCCAATACACTGATGTAGTAGTGCCTTTGCCGAAAGTTACTGCCCCAGGTGTTTGCCCACTGACAACATATTCTCCTCTGGCAATCTAGAAGAATTCACACCTGCATAATTCCAAACTAGCTCTAATCAAGGATGATTTACCTGAAGTCTTCTGATGAACATTCCCTTATCAGTTCTGGAAAATGTCTGAAAGAAAGAAAAATGCATACGTGACAAGCAGTTGGATCACATGGAAAAAACTGCACAAGAAAAGTAGTCCTGCTTGAAATCTCTATGTGGCTCCAATGGGGCCTCTATAGAAGTGGCTGAGCCCCTTGATCAGGGGTCACCCATGTTTTTCCACACAGGAGCCAGACATCAGGTCTGTCAATAGTAAGACCACATATGCACTCAACTTCCCAATTAGGCCACAGAGCTAAGAAAAAAGGAACAGGCACAGTATGGAGAGACATAACCCCAGAGAATGCTGCTCAAAGGAAGCTTCTGTCCTTAGTCTGCTTACAGAGATAGAATTATAAACTTGGCTGGGTGGATATAATAATAATAATACTTGGATTTATATACCGCCTTTCTTAGGTCACCAGATTTCTCTAATGACTATAACTCAAGGCAGTTTACATAGGCAGACTTTATTCAGAAACTCGAAGGTTTTTACAATTTTTACAGGAACGTTCTATCTTCCAAGAACTACACACATACAGATGGATCTTTCTGGATTTAGTCCTTCTTTCTGGCCACCCATTTGTCTTCTTGCTGGCTAATAAGCGGCTTCCCTGCTCCCACCAGAGAAGCACCTGACTTTGGCAAAACTCCCCCTCTCACAAGGCAGCTGAAGACAGCTCAGCAGTTAATCAGCCGCAATTACAAGGTCTGCCGCTCACAGAGACTTCCGGTAGTCCTGATCTGGCAACCTTTACTTCAGATCTTTCAGCTCTTATCTTCAGGCAAACGGAGGCATTAACCCTCTCAACTAAATCTTCTGCCCCAAATATACCAAAATATACCTTTTGGGGACTATGGGCAGGAAAATTTCAGGTGGCAGGCCAGATCTAGCCTGTAGGCCTTGGGTTGCCTATTGATAGGATAACCAGATACAAACTGGGACAAAGTGCCAATTCCTTTAACCATTGTATAAAAGAGGGAATTTGGGCAGGTGCAGCTCACTAAGGAAGGGTTTCAAAAGCTGCACCTGCCAAAATTCCCTCTTCTTTACAATGATTAAATGTATAGGCACTCTGTCCCAGTTTGTATCTGGTAACCTTATTCATAGGGACATCAGCTGCATATATTAATAGTATGTCTTAATTTTTCTGGATTATATGAATGTGCAAGACACCATTTCATTTAATATCCTGGAAAGGAACAAAGCTAACATTTGGATGATCAATTATGGTAGATAACTGGGTGATTCAAAAATTTTGTCAGGGCAGTCCCTGGCAAGAAGATCTATCCCCAGGGCTGTAGACCATTGCTATTCCCTCGAATGAGACACTGCCTTCTTGTTTTCCAGAAGATTCCTTTGTACTCAAATTAGGGCACAATCCTAACCAACGTTCCAGGAGGGACATAGCTGTGCCAATGGGGCATGTGCTGCATCCTGCAGTTGGGGGATAGTCACGGAGGCCTCCTCAAGGGAAGGGAATGTTTGTCCCCTTACCTTGAAGCTGCTTTGCCCTTATCCTGATGCTGGAAAGTTGATTAGTATTGCACTCTACATGAGTTAACAGAGAGGTGATGGCTACCTTTGAGACAGACAGCACATCTGTATAGCCTCAAAACAAAATACTCTTCTCCCCCCTCAAAATATTAACAATAAAATTTATCCCCATAGATCTAAACCAAGACTGATTTATTAAGCTGCTACAGTGTATGCAGAAATGGTACATACCCATATGTTACTCCAGCAATACTGCATTTCTTAAAGTTCATAATATTGCATGTTAAGGTGCCTGTTTTATCAGAAAACAGGTATTTTACCTAGAATACAAATGGAATAAGTTGAATATTGAGTAAGCATGGAGTTGTTGGAAGGGTACCACTCCCCCCCCCCCCTGTGATAAAAAATAAAACTTTGGCATATTATTTATGGCAAAGAACTAGACTTTGGAATCCACTTCATTTACAGCCACTCTTTTTTTTTTTTTTTTTTT
>JAJKFI010016337.1:7619-17925 GCA_029204185.1 Lerista edwardsae | reverse complement strand
TAATAATAATAATAATAATAATAATAATAATAATAATAATAATAATAATAATAATAATTTAAAATTAAGGGCCTTTTTTATGAGATTAAACAGAAGAACCCACCAAGAGTGCATTTTACCACTGACCTCTTTGGGGTGTAGCAATGCTTCTCCATACAAAAAAGTTTCCCATACACTAGACATCACTGAAAAAGCATTCCAGCTTAGGGGGCAATCCTAACCAACTTTCAAGCACTGACACAGCTGTGTCAATGGGGCAGGTGCTGCATCCTGCAGTTGGGGGGCAGCCAGGGAGGCCTCCTCAAGGTAAGGGAATACTTGTTCCCTTACCTCAAAGCTGCATTGCCCTTACCCCAGTGCTGGAACGTTGGTTACCATTGCACCCTTAATCTTCTCTTTGATGTGTGAGTTCTCCTACATGTCACCTGTACACACCTGCAGTCTGAAATGGCACCATCAGTTCTCACCTGTGCAGACCTGGCCTACATTTTAGAAGAGAAAGAGTGCGGGGAAAGAACATACAGGCAACCAAGTGTTTTTTTTAGGTGTCCATCCTTGGTCCAGCTAAAGCCCAACTTGTAAAATGACTGTTAACCTGTGTAAATTGGCATTACAAAGTTGTTTCCAAAAAGTGCTTGTTCCAATCCAAAAGTTGTGTGTTCCAACCAAAAACTAAACTAAGGATGTAACATGATGTCAGCTAAAAGACTTGTTTAGGCTTTAGATCAGGAGTTCCCGAACTGTGGGTTGCGAGTCTCCCCTTCCTAGGAGCCATTTGGGAAGCTGAACGTCTTACTGAGTCTCCAGAGGGCTCCTCCAAGTCGTGCCAGGCTCCAGACCCCTCTAATGCCATCTGCGGGCTTCCAGGAGCCACTTCTGGTTTTTGGAAGCCACTTCTGGAGGAGCCCTCTGGAGGGACTCTTGGGCTCCCTCTGGCACCACAAGGAGCGTCGCAAACCACCACAGAGGACTAGGTGGGTCACCACACCAAAATGTTTGGAAACCGCTGCTTTACGGTATTGTTAGAAAGCGGTCGATAGCTCCCTCTTACTTCCGTGTCTTGGGTTACAAAATGAGACCTAAAAGGTAATTACCTTGAAAACTCCAACACATTGAGGATCTCGTATGATTCTTCTTTTCCTAGCTGCAAAAATATGAGATAAGATAAACTTTAGTACAAAAATAATCCATGCCCAGGAAGCAATGGGGGAATGCATAGAATATAAATCATTCAGTTTTTAACATCTGCATTCAAAGGTATGAGGGTAGCTCCCCCTGCTGGATAAAGTGGGGCACTTATTTATCCACACCAACTAGAATGTGGCAATCTTTTGTGTCAGTTCTCTAAGCGCAATCCACCATGCGCTGCGGAGGCACATTTGTAAGACTTAGGTTAAAGTTTACACAGCACTTCTTATTGAACAACAGTGGTGGCTGTTCTGTTCAGCAGTCTGCCCTTTTCAACTCCAGTGACTTAAACTCAACTATTGCATTTGTGAAACTGACAAGGAACTGACGTTCCTTGCATGTAATTATATCATTTAGGTATTGACATTATGTCACATTACATATAAAGTAATTATGTCAATTATGTACTCACATTATGACACAATTATGTCACAATAGATGCCCCATTTATTTACCTGGGGCTTAATACAGGGCTTTTTCTTGTCTATGTGACAGTCCCCCACTTTAGCTACCTTTCAATGCAGTCATGTCCTTGTTTCATCTGGCTTTCAGGGCCTCCTCCCCACCCTTTTGTGCTCCCTGCACTGTTCTGTCCCTTTCCACACACTTACCGCATCAATGATGACTGAATCTGGGGTCCTTCCTGTGAAGACATAGCCAAGCTTTTTCGCTCCTTTAACGAGAGCTCCTTCATCTGTCAACATAAAGAGCCTGCCTCTATCAAAATTCAAAAGCATCTAATGATATTTTTAGTGCAATTTCATTGTGATTATACAAGTGGGTCCAGGATACTTTAAATGCTCCTTTCTCCCATATAATTCTACTAAGGCACCCCATTTAACACCAAAGGTCCTGCTAAGAGGTCTGATAAAAAAAGGTATTTACATTTACCCCCACGACCGAATGGTCTAGTCGTGACCGACTATAGGGGGCAGTGCATCTCTGTTTCTAAGCCTGTAGAGCCGGCGTTTGTCCGAGGACAAGTTTCAAGTTTAGCAAAGATAAAACAGAGTTGTCTCAGAATACCAGAGTAAGAAGGGTCTCTCCAAAAGACCTCAAGAACTTCACAAAGGCCTCCTCTGAAATGTGCAACACAGGGGAGAGAGAGAGAGAGAGAGAGAGAGAGAGAGAGAGAGAGAGATTCTAAGCTGCATTCTCAGTTCAGACAAAGTAGAAGTGAAGCTTAGCAGGACCACCCAGTGCTCTGCAGGAACTTAGGGCACAATCCTAACCTGGAGTTAGGCTGGCACAGTCAGGCCAGCAAAGTTTGGGTAGCACAAGGATACCATAAAGTATGTTTGGACCACTCTCAGAGTCAGAGAGGCCAGCATACAGATGTGTGCCATCCTCATTGACTCGGAGAGTGATCCAAACACGCTTTATGGTGGGGTCCTTGTGCCAGGCAAACTTTGCTGGCCTAATTATGCTGGCCTAACTCCTGGTTAGGATTGTGCCCTTAATGTATGTGCTGAAGTTTGCCTCAGAGTCTTATGCTGCAGAATATATATATATCCTGGACAAGGGAATCACGCTGGAAAGGTTTTCCTGAAAAAGAAGACACTTGAAAGCAATTTGACTAACATATCCGTTTCACTGGGGTCATCTTTCATGCTCAGAATATATATACCGTAGGCCTTTGTTATCCACAGTCGTTCTGTTCCAGGAACCCCAATGGGCAACAAAAACCATGAATAATCAAGTCCATGGTTTTTGGGCCCACCAACCCTTAGAACCAATCTGGAGGATTTTCCATGGGCCGGGGAAGCTGCAGACGGCTTCGCCAGCACTCAAAATGCCCAAAATGGACAAAAAAAGGAACAGCAGACAAAAGAATGATCCTTAGGGAGGGAAGGCAGAGAAACAGAAAGTTCAATTTTCTTGCCTGTTTCTGGCATTCTGAGGGCCATCAAGGCTGTACTCGGTTGCATGCGGCCTCCCTGGCCCACAGAAAACCCTCCAGACCTGACTGGAACTCTGCTCTGGCCAGGTTCAGAGGGTTGCAGGGAGGCCCAATCGTGGGTCTGGCAACCGCAGATGGTGAAATATGTGGATGCCAAACCCACGGATAAAGCTGAAGTACCTGTATATGCACTTTATGCTATTCTCATAGGGTGTCTTCTGGAGATCTACTGCCTTTGGGCTACAAAGGCAGAACCAAGTTCATCCTTTTATGTATGCGGTCAGACTGAATTTGACTTGCAAGTGAATGCTGTAAAAGCGGTAAGAGTTCTTTGCTGTCTTTATAATTCCTCAGACAGAACCTTGGATTGCAGCCAGGGGCAAAGTTCTGCTCTGCACAAACCAGAAGAAATATCTGACACGCAAAAGCCGTACCTTCTGAAGGCCAGAACTTTCTGTGAAATTGAGAACTGAACTGCCCACAGAAAACACTCTATGCCAGTGGTTCCCAAATTGTGGTTCAGGACCCATCAGTGGGTCGCAGTCCAATTTCAGGTGGGTTGCAAAGCACCAAGGGCAGCCATATTGAAAATATGGGAAGATGGGTTGCTAAAAAGAGGGAGGGCTGTGTGGTTGTTTTGTTTGTGTCAAGGTTGTAAATAGGCCTTTTTTTCCTTTCTGATTCACTTTGCTATTGGAAAATGATTAAGAAATAACCCAACTTATTGCTGCTTTCTCAGGAAAGCTGCAGGCTCTGGTGTCACAACGATGGCACTTCCAGCCATGACAGTACTACTGATGAGTCCTGGACAGATTGTCATTTATAAAGTGGGACCCGGTGCTAAAAAATTTGAGAACCACTACACTATGCTAATATTTAACTGGTTGGCTTCAAAATACTTTTTAATTTGACAATATGAAGCGTAAGGAGCTGGCAGAGGGACAGACAGTTCGTTACTACCAACAGCTGCCCTAGAAACAGAGACACAGAACCCAGGTGAATCTCCCGGAAGCCAGAAGTGACATCACAAGAGTGATGATCATAGAGAAGACCATAGAGGTCGGTGTGCAGTGAGAAGAAAAACGTTGAAAAGTGCTGCTTAGGGGTTCTTTTGGGTTCTCCACCCACACCAAAGAAGGCAGTGACTGACCTGGAGAAGAGGCCTGGTAGATTATTGTGTTTCCGTCTCTTTCAGGAACAACCGTGTGACATACAGCCAGGAGAGTGAGGAATTCTCGGATGTGAGTCGCTGTGGGCTACAAGGCAAGGCTCAAGTTAGTCCAACGAATCAGACCACAGGTGATGCTGAAGGACACAATCCAACCCTCTTAATGCTAGACACAGGCAATGGTGCACAGAAGCTCTCCTTAACTTTCTAATTTTCTGCCAAGTCCCTCTTTCTAGCTCCTGTCAAACACAAGATTATTAATAGGTTGTTGGATCCCACTAAGGGAGGAATGTAATAGCTTTTATTGGACTGGACCCATTGTTCAATCTTGTTTCCAGGTCAGTGGTGATAGGCCTTTTTGTTCCCATATCAAGCATATCACCTATCCACCTCCATGACTTCAGCTCAGTCTTTGTCAGCGGAGAGAAATCAATCTTATTTTCTCCACCACCATATTTAGAGGGACATCTCATAATGTTCGCATATTACATAAATTATTCAGACTGCCTTTGTCCTTCCACTGTCACAGCTTACAATAGATTCTGCCCACCCAATTCTATAACCACAATGGAGGCCGCCTGATTAAGTCAGCTTTTCCACCCAGCCGTTGTTTGCTCCTTGACATGGAGTGTCAGCAGGGCTCGATTGATTCCTCTCCGGGAAGTCAAGCCCAAATGTCAAAAGCCTGGCGCCAGGCTTATTCATTACACAACGCCTTAAAGAGTGGGACGATGTGAATCATCGTTATTTCCCATTTTCTAACTTAAGTTGGGGAACAACATGAATTGGACAGAAAATAATAATCCAGAAATGTGGGTCAGCACTGAGAGCGCAGTCCTAACCTGGAGTTAGGCTAGCACAGTTAGGCCAACGAAGTTTGATCGGCACAAGGGCCACCATAAAGCGCATTTGGACCATTCTCAGAGAGGCCAGAACACAGACGTGCACCATCCTCCCTGACTCCAAGTATGGTCCAAACATGCTTTACCATGGCTCTTGTGCTGCCCAAACATTGCTGGCCTAACTCCAGGTTAGGATTGTGCCCTGAGATCCTACAATACTTAACTGTCAGTACCAAACTGGAGGACAGTGGGCCCTTCTTATTCACAGGCTCAGCATCCGTGGATCTGAACCACTACAGAGGCCTTCCCGCACCTCTAAGCACTTCCAGGAAGTGAGTGGAAGCGACTTCCAGTTCATGCTTGGACTTGCAGTAACGTCCAGGAAGTATTCTGAAGCACAGGGAGGGCCCCAAAGCCCAGTCTGTGGGCCTTTCTGCACCTCCTGGATGCAATCAGAAGTCACCGACATAAACTGGAATGCCTCGCTTCTGGGAGACACCCTGAGAGGGCAACGGAGTGGGCTGTGGGCCCGATGCAACCTCAAAATAAGGTATGTGTCCCGCCCCCTTTATCTGGGACTTCAGCATCCATTGATTTTGTCAGCTCTGCAGTGGGTCTTGGAACCGATCTCCGGCGGCCCACTGTATATCTTTTGAGCTCAGAAATAACATGTAAAGTGGCCTTGACTCTATATTACCATGGAGAAAATGATTTTTTTGAAAAGAGATAACATCCAAATGAGTGTGGGCTACAGCCAGCAGTGCTATTCACCCGGTACGCTGGGCAGGACTTACCTTTAAGCGGCAGTCCACCCGTTGCGTCACGCCGCGTTTCGCCGCTTGCCCGCCCGCCCCCTAGCAGGTGGGAAAGCGGCGAAACGCGGCGTGACACAACGGGCGGACTGCCGCTCAAAGGTAAGTCCCGCCCAGCGTACCGGGTGAATAGCACCGCTAGCTACATCCTATGTGCGCATTATACCCTCTGCACCACAGCCAAATCTGAGACTTTGTAAGAGTCAAACTAGAAGTGAAGGAAGTATCCCAGCAGGTTTCCAACAGATACTTCACTTTTTCACTAAGAACAGCCAATGGGGAGGCGACCACAGTTGAGACTGGGAAATATTGTCCCTCAGAAGGGGTGATTTTTCTCAAACTGCTACTTCCAAGGCAAATTGTCCCTTCCAGAGTGGGTGGATGATACGCTGGGAGAAGAGAGAACCTTCTCTTCCCAGCGTGTCCTGATCCTGATTGGGGTTGTCCCCCATTGCCTGTTTTTTAATGAAACAGTAGAGTTTTCACAGCTGGAAGCATGCCGGATAGCAGGCAATTGCTAGAGGCTGCAATTATGCAACACTTTCCTGGGGAAAAACCTCAGAAACACAATGGAACTTACTTCTGATAAGTCATGCATAAGATGGTGCTGCAGGTGAGTTAATGAAGCCATACAGAGATTTTGCATGCCTACAATCTTATTTTGTTGATCACAGCAATTACCCTAACCCAGAGCTCCATGTGTCTTCCAATGCCCATGCAGAGCTCCTGTATGCAGTAGATTCCTGGTTTAGTCTACATGTGCATGAGATCATGTATTCTTTCAAGAAATGGAGGAATCTGTGCAACTGGAGGTTGGCTGCGAACTCCATACTCTTCCGAGTGGGGACCGGGCGGCCGTCCTTATTGAACCAGCTCAGAGTGTTGTGCTTAGGTTCCACCCAAACTACGACATTAGTAAAATATGGTAGAATCACCAGTGAAAGAATACTAGGGAACAAAGCTTACATGATCACTCTCGATATTTTGCAGCAGCCTGGGGTCATCAAATTCACAAGATTCACTGGTGGAAGGAGGAAGCTGGCTACAAGTATAATAAAATGGAACATTGTAAATTACTATAAAATGTGCATTTCCTTTAACAGTATTTATTTCTTTTTAAAAAAATGATATTCTGACTTCCTTTTTAAAAAATTCAAGGGAGCTTACAGTGAATAACTAAGAACATAATAAGAACAATACAGAGTATACTAAAAGCATGGGATTGAGGCCTCATAGTAGGCCACAGAACGCCTGTTTAAATGAAAATCTCTTTAGGTATCCCTGAAAGAATACACACCTGGCAGACTAGTGAGTTCCACAAAATGGGGGGGGGGGGCTACCACTGAGGAAGCCCCTTTGAGGGTCACTGCCAAAGGAGCCTCTGATGGTGACAGAACCTGCAGGAAGGCCTTCCAAATCAAGGATGGACAGGAGGAAAGCTGTCCTTATAATACAGATGGGGTCTCTTTATCCGCAGGTTTGGCACTCTTGGCTTTGACTCAGCGCAGGTGATGGATGCACATTGAGCTCATCTGGCCTTCTGGTTGCATCTGAGAGATTTCCTGAGGCCTGGGAAGGCTGCCCACAACCTCTCCAGGCCTCAGGACACCTTCAGACATGATTGGAAGGCACTTCTGGTGGCATCTGGAGTTCCTCTGATGGCCCCCACCTGTGGATTCCATTATTCACTGCTTTCGGTATCTGCTGAGCGGTGGTAGTCTGGGAATTGATCCCCTGTGGATACTGAGGGCCAATCTGTATTTTGGTTCTGAGACATTAAGGGCTCTGAGGGCGCAATCCTAACCAACTTTCCAGCACTGACATAGCTGTGCCAATGGGGCATGTGCTGCATCCTGCAGTTAGGAGGCAGTCATGGAGGCCTCCTCAAGGTAAGGGAATGTTTGGTCCCTTATGTCAGAGATGCACTGACCTTACCCCGGTGCTGGAAAGTTGGATAGGATTGAACCCTGAATGTACGAACCATGTCTAAAACCAAGTAGAACATCAGATTCCGAAGTCTCACAGCAACAACCAGATTCTCCCTTAAATATTTTTATCTGCCTGTGACCATGGAGACAAGAAGACATTTTCTCCCCAACACCCCATCACACAAGGTGCTAATTATTTTTCAGAATCAGGCTTCCTTCAACCTTGTTGCATATGAGACACAATTCATGTGGTTTCCAAGCAGTACTTTCCTTCTTCCTGTTGCCCCCCCCAAAAAAAAATGCTTCTCACTTTTCAATCCCAATACACTGATGTAGTAGTGCCTTTGCCGAAAGTTACTGCCCCAGGTGTTTGCCCACTGACAACATATTCTCCTCTGGCAATCTAGAAGAATTCACACCTGCATAATTCCAAACTAGCTCTAATCAAGGATGATTTACCTGAAGTCTTCTGATGAACATTCCCTTATCAGTTCTGGAAAATGTCTGAAAGAAAGAAAAATGCATACGTGACAAGCAGTTGGATCACATGGAAAAAACTGCACAAGAAAAGTAGTCCTGCTTGAAATCTCTATGTGGCTCCAATGGGGCCTCTATAGAAGTGGCTGAGCCCCTTGATCAGGGGTCACCCATGTTTTTCCACACAGGAGCCAGACATCAGGTCTGTCAATAGTAAGACCACATATGCACTCAACTTCCCAATTAGGCCACAGAGCTAAGAAAAAAGGAACAGGCACAGTATGGAGAGACATAACCCCAGAGAATGCTGCTCAAAGGAAGCTTCTGTCCTTAGTCTGCTTACAGAGATAGAATTATAAACTTGGCTGGGTGGATATAATAATAATAATACTTGGATTTATATACCGCCTTTCTTAGGTCACCAGATTTCTCTAATGACTATAACTCAAGGCAGTTTACATAGGCAGACTTTATTCAGAAACTCGAAGGTTTTTACAATTTTTACAGGAACGTTCTATCTTCCAAGAACTACACACATACAGATGGATCTTTCTGGATTTAGTCCTTCTTTCTGGCCACCCATTTGTCTTCTTGCTGGCTAATAAGCGGCTTCCCTGCTCCCACCAGAGAAGCACCTGACTTTGGCAAAACTCCCCCTCTCACAAGGCAGCTGAAGACAGCTCAGCAGTTAATCAGCCGCAATTACAAGGTCTGCCGCTCACAGAGACTTCCGGTAGTCCTGATCTGGCAACCTTTACTTCAGATCTTTCAGCTCTTATCTTCAGGCAAACGGAGGCATTAACCCTCTCAACTAAATCTTCTGCCCCAAATATACCAAAATATACCTTTTGGGGACTATGGGCAGGAAAATTTCAGGTGGCAGGCCAGATCTAGCCTGTAGGCCTTGGGTTGCCTATTGATAGGATAACCAGATACAAACTGGGACAAAGTGCCAATTCCTTTAACCATTGTATAAAAGAGGGAATTTGGGCAGGTGCAGCTCACTAAGGAAGGGTTTCAAAAGCTGCACCTGCCAAAATTCCCTCTTCTTTACAATGATTAAATGTATAGGCACTCTGTCCCAGTTTGTATCTGGTAACCTTATTCATAGGGACATCAGCTGCATATATTAATAGTATGTCTTAATTTTTCTGGATTATATGAATGTGCAAGACACCATTTCATTTAATATCCTGGAAAGGAACAAAGCTAACATTTGGATGATCAATTATGGTAGATAACTGGGTGATTCAAAAATTTTGTCAGGGCAGTCCCTGGCAAGAAGATCTATCCCCAGGGCTGTAGACCATTGCTATTCCCTCGAATGAGACACTGCCTTCTTGTTTTCCAGAAGATTCCTTTGTACTCAAATTAGGGCACAATCCTAACCAACGTTCCAGGAGGGACATAGCTGTGCCAATGGGGCATGTGCTGCATCCTGCAGTTGGGGGATAGTCACGGAGGCCTCCTCAAGGGAAGGGAATGTTTGTCCCCTTACCTTGAAGCTGCTTTGCCCTTATCCTGATGCTGGAAAGTTGATTAGTATTGCACTCTACATGAGTTAACAGAGAGGTGATGGCTACCTTTGAGACAGACAGCACATCTGTATAGCCTCAAAACAAAATACTCTTCTCCCCCCTCAAAATATTAACAATAAAATTTATCCCCATAGATCTAAACCAAGACTGATTTATTAAGCTGCTACAGTGTATGCAGAAATGGTACATACCCATATGTTACTCCAGCAATACTGCATTTCTTAAAGTTCATAATATTGCATGTTAAGGTGCCTGTTTTATCAGAAAACAGGTATTTTACCTAGAATACAAATGGAATAAGTTGAATATTGAGTAAGCATGGAGTTGTTGGAAGGGTACCACTCCCCCCCCCCCCTGTGATAAAAAATAAAACTTTGGCATATTATTTATGGCAAAGAACTAGACTTTGGAATCCACTTCATTTACAGCCACTCTTTTTTTTTTTTTTTTTTT
>JAJKFI010016336.1:0-19827 GCA_029204185.1 Lerista edwardsae | reverse complement strand
TGTGTGTGTGTGTGTGTGTGTGTGTGTGTGTGTGTGTGTGTGTGTGTCCACAGTTGCACTGATTCAACATTATGAAAGATTTGAGGTTTTTTTTTAAAAAAAGTATCTGCAATTGTTTTTCCCCCATCTGGATAATGTAAGGAGCCATGTATGATAAAACTGTTTCAATTTATTGGAAAAGTAAGGTAGGTCATCTTATTGTTTTCAAACTGGAACAGACTTTCACGAAATAGCAAGAACAATAGAGAGGATTTAGTTGCAGCACAATATTCAGACATCCTGCAGCCAAAGATGATGCAGATTTTTCCAGTATACCTTAACCACGACCAGGGTGTGTGTGTGTGTGGGGGGGTCACCATCTGTTTAGGGAAGACCATTTCAGTCAAAGCTGTCTAATTTCTATGCTCCAGAGATCTGAAAGGAAATCTGGCCTAAGGGAGTTTATGCAGGAGAAGGAATGGTGGAAATAACAAAGATATAGATTGTATAAAAGCAAAACTAGCAGAAACCGCATGCAAGCATTCAGGCTAGTATCTGTAACAGGAAAATGCAGGCAAAAGACATAGAGCAACAAATGGGTCTGGCTTTGACAGCAGATATCATGCCTCTAGAAATGAAGCAATCATAGAAAACATGACGACACAGCGGTGTATTCACTTCAAGACTTCTCTCTGCTTTTAGGCTGCATACCAAAGGAGAGCAATGCCAGGGCAGCGGATCCCAAACTAGGGGGTTGCGACCAGTGATGTCATTTAGGGGGAACGGACCAGAACGGGCGTTCCGGATCCTAAAGGGCTCCGTGGGTGCTTCCAGGTTTTTTTTTTGGTTTTTGTTTTCAACATTTGAATTTGAACTCAAAAGTGAGTTCCTGTTCCTAAATCATTTGAATGACACCACTGGTTGCGACCCACCAGGGGAACTAGAAGCAGGACATTCCCCCTTAAGGAGCATGCCTGCTCGGACGGCAGCAACACAATCCAGAGGAACGTGCTGTTGCCAGGGACAAAGGGGAGTTTTCTGCCTTACCTGGCAGCAGCTGCAGCCTCCAGGGTGTGTGGGAAGCCCTGCGGAAGCTTCTGCAGGACTCCCCAAGCCTCTGATGGGCAGTGCAATCTTAGCGCATCCTTAGTGTACGTAGTAGTAGCACCGACGTGGGGGCGCTGATTGGCACCCCCGCGTTGGTGCTACAGCAACAGGACCAGTGCTGCAGTCAGCACCAGTCCCACTGTGCACGCACTGAGCCTCTCTCGCGTCGGCCAATGCCGGCCGGCGCGGGGGAGGCTCCATGTCAGGTCACGTGGGGGGGTGGCTGCAGGAGGGATTTGTGGGCAGGGGGAGGGTGGGACCTGGGCAGATTCCGGATTGGGCCGTGCGCTCTCCTCAGATTTGTGCCCTTGCCGTTGGGAGGCTCCAGCCTCCACTATACTGCGCTAGGATTTGGCACAGAACGTCCCCTTTCCCCGCAGAGCCTCCCGCGACTGCCTGGCTGCTGCTGTGCTCCCAGGTAGTTGGGCAGCTCTGGACTGAGCTGTCCTACTGTAAAGCAGGGGCTGCCAGACTCCAGTCCGTGGGCCAGGTCTGGAGTCCACCTGCTCTGTCCCCCGCATGAACAGCTCTTACCATTCTGCCAGGGGGCTTGCAAAGCCCGACTACAGCCCCCAGTTCTTTGTGCCAGTCACTTCTGCACAGAACTCCAGGCACGACATGACAAACCCTGGAATTGGCTGACCGCAAAGACGCCTGGGGGCTGTAATTGGGGTCTTTGCTAGTGTCCCCAGTGGAACGGTAAGAACCAGTCACGCCAGGGATGCTTCTAGCACTGCAGCCATCTCCAATTTGGAGACCGCTGCTGTAGAGTAAGCACTGAAAAGAAACTTGCCCTGTAAGAGTTTCGTTTGTATGCAATTATATTAAAATATGATTATGGCAGCCAAAATGAAATTGCATTTGTTAATGTAATGGAATGCCTTGGCATGTTTATATTTAAAGAAGGATTACTTGGGAAGCTATTGTAAAAATATTCCATGAGCCTCTGACCAAAAAAAAAAAAAAAAAAGCTTCATTAGTATTATTCTTGTTCCTTTGTTTAATTCATCCAAAGTTCATCAACATGTACACAAGCAGAGACACTGCCTCGCATTCCACCAAATTGGTGATCTGGAGGTCAAAACTGAGATGCCACTGAGATGCATACATAGGGATGTGTAATTAATCCATAGGGATGTGGTCTGCATCCTCTTCCACATGAAAAGATGCATCAAGCAAATTCAACGGAACAATGACAAATACCGCAGTGTGGATGCAAACCCACATCTGCTTCTGAATTAGCAGAACCCTGCTTTCACATTTGGACCTTCCTTACTGGATGAGGGTGATTGAGCCTTGATACTTTGAAACAGTGTTATTCAAACTGTGGGGAGGGACCCACTTGGTGGGTCACGGAAAACTGGGAGCAGCCATCTTGGAAACTGCAGACCTTACTCTTGTTATATTCCTTTTTGTGAGTATTAACAGTTTGAATTTTCAAGGGAGAGGCTTTTTTTTAATGTTCTTTTTAGTTCAGTGCTTTTATGTAATATTTTGTCCTCATCTTGCTTTCTGTCAGGGATGTTTCATGGTTGTACAACTGCTGCAGTCCACACATGCCAGTTTGCATTCTAGCATTTCAGGAGTGTTACAATGACAGCACTTCCTGCTTGATGATGTCACTTCCTGTCACATCACCACATCCAGCTTAACAACCTCACTTCCGGTGGCTCCCGATAAGAGTGCCATTTGAAAATGGGTCCCAGTCTAAAAAGTTTGAATACCACTGCTTTAAAAGAAAAGCTTGTCATTCTTTTTTCCCCTATATACACCTTAACTGTAAGCCTATTACATAGAAGCCAGTCCCACTCCTGAAGTGGAAAATGTCTTCCACTGGAAATCCGTGATGTAGCAAACACTCTGAAGCAGCTTCCTATCAGATACAACTAGCTAATGAATATTGCCTCATTGTATGGCTGCTCAATACAGTTCTAAAGGCCCAATCCTACAGGCATGCTGCACTGCCAGAACTTGTGTTCCAGTAGCACAGCATGCTTTACGGCAGTTGCAAAAGGTGATGCGCCACTCAAAGCACAATCCTAACCTGGAGTTAGGCCAGCAAAGTTTGGCAAGCGCAAGGGCCACCGTAAAGTCTGTTTGGACCACTCTCAGAGTCAGAGTGGCCAGCACACAGATGTGCACCATCTTCCCTGACTCCAAAATGGTCCAAATGCACTTTACGGTGTCCCTTGTGCCGGCCAAACTTTGCTGGCTTAACTACGCTGGCCTAATTCCAGGTTAGGAATGCACTCTGAATTTTGATTGATTACGAGTGATGGTGTTTTGTTTTTGTTACCAGCCCTAAACCTTCACTGGGAAATAAAGCAGACATTTCAATGAATATCCCGGGACCTAAGTTCTACTCTCTTCTTGTCTGAACCCCTTTGGATTGCCCATTGGTGATACAGGAACTAAAAGAGTGCCTATCGATGGATCTGTGACGACTTGCTGCTTGAATGCCAAGATCACTGCTGAGACCAAACTCATTCTGCCCATGTTCCTGCTGCTTACTACGAGAACGAACCTGAGCCATATCCAATTGCGTTTCCCAACTCTAAGACTGCACTGCGCATAGGATGAAATTGGGGAACTGTCTCAGAGTACATGCAGCCCTATAATGAGTCCAACAGCCAAGGCGAAGTCTAAATAATTCAAGGCTGCCTGTTCAAAACTACAAGAGCTGAAATGCTACCAGCTGGGAGCTAGGGAGTCAATTGTACATTGGACATGCAGATTATCTATCATAGTACATTGACTTTTGGAAGATCCGTAGTCTGGGGAGGGTAAGGAGCAAATCTCCTAGCCTTACATTTAATCTAACAGCTACATAATCAGGGAAATTGGCAAGTGGGCCTCATTTCTGCAGTTACTGCATCTGTACTTTTCTGCCCCAGGCTTCCTTCGGGCCCTAATTAACCTTTGCTCATAAAGCAGGTCTGTATTTTCCAAAGTTGCTTAATGGCAAATGCACTTATTTATTTAATTAGGGTGGTGGCCGAGGTGCTGCACGGAACACAGAAGTCCAATGTGTGGGAGCATTGCTGGAACCACAATTATTAGGTAGCAAAATAAGAGCTTTGAAATGGCACGTCCACATCATCAACAGCCCTGTTCTTCCCAGCAGCCCTGGCTGCCACCACTTATAGAAGTTACATTCAGGTGTAATTTGAGTGGCTTTTAGGCAACAGTCCTGAGCATATTTTCTGTGAAATCAGTTCTGCAGAAGCCCAATTAGATATGCAATGAAATTGATGTGTTCTGGATTGGGGTGTCCGTCATAATGTTAATTCTGATTTTCCTATATAAATTGTGTCGAACTACAGCTTCTTTCAACAGTTTAACATATATAGAAATATAAAATTGCGACTTCCCTCTTCAGTTTTTAAATTCAGCGTTTCTAAGGGCGCAATCCCAAGTGCCCCATAGCACCGATGCTAAGGGGAGGAGGGAGAAGACAGGATACATTGACTTAAGAGCACAATCTTAACCTGGAGTTAGGCCGGCACAGTTAGGCCAACAAAGTTTGGCCAGCAGAAGGGACACCGTAAAGTATGTTTGGACCACTCTCCGAGTCTGAGAGATCAGCCCACAGGCGTGAGCCATCCTCCCTGACTCCAAGTGTGGTCTGAACGTGCCTTACAGTATTCCTTGTGCCAGCCAAACTTTGCTGGCCTAACTGTGCTGGCCTGTTAGGATTACGCCTTCGGAGACAAAGTATTCAGAAAATTCTAAAAAGGATGTGGAGTTCTTTCGACTTCCAAAAAGTGTGATTTATTTGTAAAAAAAATTAATTCACTGCTTAATTACCTCACTTCCAGCCCTAGGTCTTAGGGGGGTCCTGACAGGTTGTCATACCTAAAAAGGGGTTCCCAGAACAAAAATGTTTAGGAACCACTGACTCAAGAAAAGACCTTGGTTGGGGCAACACATCTCTGAAATGCTTCCCTGGTTCCGAGTTGAATGTCTTTTTGTGAATGAGATAGAAAAACAGGGAGGGGGGTTAGTTTACTCATCATGAGCCACTGGAAAAGTTTGGCTTATCTTGCAGTGCCATTCAACTTCTGTTTGCTGCTCTGAGAGACTCTGGACTGAAGGGTGGGACATATAACTAAAAGTTAGGCCAGAACAGTTTGGCCGGCATAAGAGACACTATAAAGTATGTTTGGACCACTCTCAGAGTCAGAGAGTCCAGAACATAGACATGCGCCATCCTCCCTGACTCCGAGAGTGGTCCAAATACACTTTATGGTGGCCTTGGTACCAGCCAAACTTTGCTGCCCTAACTGTGCCAGCCTAACTCCAGGAAAGGATTGTGCTCTAAATATCTTCCACATCTACTCTTTTTAATTTCCTGACTTTGTTGGATCAGTTACAGCCAGGAGACGTCATGAGATCTTGCCATATTTGCAAAGTGAGCTCATCCTGAACCTATTCCATAGTGGCATTTTAAGACCACATTGGCATCTCTCCATTGCTTAAACAAAACAAAACAAAACAAAACAAAAACACCACCTTGCATACCCTTCAAAATATTCCCAGTGGATGGCCAAATCAGCTGATCTTTGAGTATATTCTGAAAAATTTAAAGCAGGAAATGCTACAAAACAGTCATTTCAGGGTAATTCGATCAACGTCATTGGTTCCATCAAAGAATAACAGGTTCAGAACTCACAAATTATTACCCTCAGCAATTCACATGGGTTTTTTCCCCCTACAGATTATGAAACAAAATAAGTAAGGGGGGGAATAGTTTTTTAGATATGCCTCTATTTCAGATGTTTTTATGAACATTTTTCTGAATGTGATATCTGCATCAATGATTAAAAAATAATTTTACTAGGAAAAAAAACAGAAGATAACAGCTATCAAATTGCATTTTTGAAATTCAACTACCTAAGTAATTTCCCCGAAAGAAACAGTTTTATCTTTTAATATTTACTAAACCTATTAGCCAAGTTAATACCCTTGATCACGTCAATGCTGCACTCTTTCTACCAAAGAAATGATCTCACAGGGCTATGGAACTTATTCACATTCTCACACCTCTCATGTATCAAATAACATAGATCTGGTCGTTGGATTCTAATAACTTCAAAGTTCTATAGAAAGTTTTCCCAATTCAGTTTTGTAGGTAAGGGTGACAATATTTTCATTTCAACTGAGTTCCTAAACTGTGGGTCAGAACCCACTGGTGGGTTGCAAGCCAATTTCAGGTGGGTCACAAAGCACCTAGAGCAGCCATATTGGAAATGTGGGAAGATGGGATGCCAGAAAGGGGGAGGGCTATGTGATTGTTTTCCTTGTGTCAAGGATGTAAATAGGCTTTGTTCATTTCTGATTCACTTTGCTATTGGAAAATGGCTGAGAAATAACCCAACTTATTACTGCATTCCCAGGAAAGCAGCTGGTTCTGGCATCACAATGATGGCACTTCCAGCCATGACATCACTTCCGGTGGGTCCCAGACAAATTGTCCTTCTAAAAAGTGGGTTCCAGTGCTAAAAAGTTTGAGAACCACTAATTTGGTAATTTACTGAATAGACCAGTGGTTCCCAGACTGTGGGTTAGGACCTACCAATGGGTTGTGACATGATTTTTGGTGGGCCATAAAACCGGCAAACTGTTAACTCACAAGGAAAATATATGTGGAAACCAAAATGGAGCAGCACACGTGTTTACTAGCAAGTAAGCAAACATGCCTCAGTCAGCTTTGAAGGGTGGGCCACGGGGAACACAACGCAACCAGAATGGTTTAGATCCGATGAACGTAGGCCCCAACAAGCTGACAAGGAAAATGTATGGAGCCCTATAAAAAGTGAAACTGAGCCCCAAGGGTGCATTTACTTGCAAGTAGGCAAGTGTGTCTTGACTCATATTATAGAAGGTCAGGTGAAGGGGAACAGAAAGCCACCAGAATGGTCCCAATCCAATGAATAAATGCTCCAGAAGGCCCCCACTACCATAGTAAAAAAGGATAAAAAGAGTAACTTGAGCAGCTTGTGAACTTTTTTCCCCTGTTTGGTCTCATAAAAAAAACTCTTAGGTGGGTCGCACTTTAAAAAGTGGGTCCCATTGCTAAAACATTTGGGAACCACTGGAACAGACTGATGTAGCACAGGATACCATGTTTGGAAATCCCAAAGGGGACAGATCTCTGGATAGTTTCATTGGTGTTGCTTACTATAAAGTAAACTCCATTCACATGGTTTTTGCAGGCAGGCCTAGCTCAGCCACTATAGTTCTGTTTTCAAGCAGCAAATGGCTCCAATACATAAGATGTGGTTATATATCACAGAGTCTCTGGTTCTCAGAACAACACATTTTTGAGTTGTTCATGCACCACGTATGAAGGAAAATGCTCACATTCAAAGATATGCACTGGCCTTGTAATTCATACACGCTTAGCATACAAGCTAATGACAGCTATTATCATAGTTCTGAATAATAGTATGCTCCTTTCAAAGCCGTTCATAGAAAAACGGTATTTCAGGAATACAGCACTTGCTGGACAAGGAATCTAGAGTTTCCCATGGTTTTCAAAAGGCTACTGGCTATGCGCGCTGGCTTTTCTCCTCTTAAATTGTCACAAACGTACTTTACGGCACGTTTGTTACAACACTGGAGGCACAATCCTAACCTGGAGTTACGCCGGCACAGTTAGACCAGCAAAATGTGGCTGGTACTAGGGCCACCGTAAAGTGCATTTGGACCATTCTCAGAGTCAGGGAGGATGGTGCAGGTCTGTGTGCTGGTCTCTCTGACTCCGGGAGTGTCCAAACATACTTTACTGTGTCCCTTGTGCCGGCCAAACTTTGCTGACCTAACTACGCCGGCCTGTCTCCAGGCTAGGATTGCACCCTGTGTCAGTCATCAGCTGATGTTGAAATTTATGCTTCCATCCGGCAAAAGAACCATAGCAGCTGGAGAATGGGAAACACTGGAGAATGGGAGGCGTGTGAATAAGACAAGGAAATACAGACTTGCACTCTTTAAAAAGTACTGCAGCCCATCCATAGCTCACAACTCAAACCCATTTATTTTACTTTGCAAAAGAAATGGTAACTCAATAATACTCAAATTACTCCGTTCACTGTGTATTTAAACCTGGAGGCTCAATTAGCCAGCAGCTGGAACTCTATCGTCTTTGCCTTTTTTATTGGCCTGTAATTGTAGACAATAATTTCAAGATTGGAAAGGAACTTCTTTGATGTGGAAAGCCGTATATTTCATTTCACATTTGCGCTGCTGCTTTGCTTTACACATTATTGACTATCTAATTTACAGGCTGAAAAGTCTGCATTTGTTCCTCCCGTAGAGCTGGTGAGAGAGAGGCAATTTCCATCCATTTAACCACACTTTTCGCATTTCATCTGATTATTGGATACAGTTCCTCGTGCAACTTACTCATTAACCTGATGTCTCTGCATGATTAAGGGAAAACTAAAAATCTTCAAGCAATAAAAAGTGACAGCAAAGCTGACCCCCAAATGTATATTCTCTCTCTCTCTCTCTCTCCCCCCCCCCCAATTTTCCTAATTAGCCTCCTTTGCTAAGTCCCACCACTGCCTGGAAAAATGGATCCCCGCTCTAGCCTGGCTGGTGATTAAGATAACTGTGCTCAGCCCCAGATGTTATAGGAACAATCTAGCTGCCTCCCCCAGGATGTGAGAGCCATGGTTTGCAAAAATGCTGAGCAGTAAACCTCATTTCCCACCCCACCCCAAGTATTTCTTCTGCCACTTTCCAACTCACTGTCTTAGCATATTAAAATTATTGTGCAGATTATAGGGGGGGGGAAATCTCCTTATTTGCCTCCTCTGTGCAAAATACATGATAGCATTAACGTGTTACTTGATACATAACAAGTTGCTAAGCTTCTTAAGGAGCTTGGGTTTGCGAGGCTCCAAAACAAAAGGAGACCAAAAGGGGAGACGCATAGAATTTGCCTAATTTCACAAACCACAAATCATGAATAAAGTCAAGGCTGCTTTTTCCCCCCTTTGGAAAAATTGGCTGCACAGGCCAGAACGGCCCATGGGCAAACCACGAGAATTTAGTCGTTGGATAAACAGGCTCCGTCAACTCAACTTTATAAACAAGGAATTTAGTAAGTATTCAGTCCACAGACATGGACAGTCTATACTAGGCTCAGGAGTTCTGGAAAAGTACTTCTTTCCATATGTCATCCTGTCTACTAAGACTTTCAGGTTTTTGTGGGAGGCCCAGTTTTGGGTGCTTGTGCTGCTTCCCAAGTTGAGTAAGGTGGAAAGAAGAACCGGGCCTTTTCTGTGGCCCTCCCTGAGGCCTATTAGACTAGCTCTCTAGGGGGCCTTCAGGAAGCTGGCAAAAGCACTTTTGTTTAGAAAAGGCTTTACACCAGTGGCATAGGTAGAGAGCGGTCAAAACCCTATTTATGGTGCCACCACATGCTGTGTAAACAGCCCCTCCCCCTCGCGGCCAGAGCCATATTCAGTGGTGTCATCTAAATGATTTAAGAACAGGTACTCACTTTTGATTGGCACGTGTCAGGACCCACCCACCGGAAGTGACGTCATAAGCCAGAAGTGATGTCATGGCAGGAAGTGACATGAAAAAAGCCCTTTTTGAGGCCTCAGATGATTTTAAACTGACCCAACAGTTGCAACAGTATTCCACAGCACCCCCAGAACACATTAAGGAGGCCTGGCATCATGTTAAAACCCCAGAGCAACTCATTTTTCAGTGGCAAGGAAAGGAAAGTCTCCGCTCGCTGCCTGCCTGCCTGCCTGCCTGGCTCTGAGAACATGCAGGCAACTCAAACATGCAGGAAATTCAAACCTTGCAGAGGGCGGAGTCGACGAGTGGGCGGGCGAATGGGCGGGGCCAGCTGTAATCCTAGAAACCGGTACTCGCTTACCCCCTAGAAACCGCGTACCCCCTGCATGAGATCACTGGCCATATTGGGTTGCCAGAGTAACGTGGAGCTCCTCCATATAGCTCTGGCTGCCTGGTGTGACTCTGGCAGGGAGAGGCCGTTTACATGGTGTGTTGCAGCCCCATAAATACTTAGGGTTTGATCCCTCTCTAGCTACACCACTGCTTTTCACTTAGTAGCAGTGGCCGATGTCTTTTCAGGAGGGTGTGGACAGGCTTGCTCTTTATGGGTCTAACTCTATTTTGGATTATGCCGTTTCCAACAGAAAAGGGCCACTACACATGGGAAGGAATATATGCAGTTCCATGCACACCTGCACAACCCTGCATATACAGGAGGAGATGGCACCAAGACTGGAATCTCCTCACTCACCCATTACAGGAGATGTATTCAGAAAGGGACTAGCTTGTCCTCAAACCCACCCCACCCCCAAAGAGAATTATGAGTTTGATTTGTTCTTACTGTTTTTCTTTAAAAAAAAAAATTGTATATTGAATGTGAGTCACCATGAGAGTCATTCCTGGCTGGCGGTGAGATGTAAACCTCAGGAATAAATGAAATATTTTTCTTCCTTTTGACGTTCCTAGGAAAATACTTCTTTTCCTCTTTTTAACATATATCTCTTCTGTTGCAGACACCCTGGTGGAAACTTCACAGCTCATTCAACATCGCCAGTTTAGTTTATTAGTTGGTAGTATTGGCCAGTCATCTCTGGGCTCCCCAAGACGTGGAGACCTGGCTTCTCTCCATGACGTATAGAAATATATATATTCCATGTATGTACACCATGTATGAGCATAGGGTAAGCAGAGCCGTTCTTGGTTCGCAAGTGCGCCTGGGGCAGGACTATGCTACCGCGCCCCTTAACGTGGCCACCTCGGCTCTACACATTGCCCAGCCCCACCTCCCCAGGCCCAGAATAGCTCTATTTAGGACCAATCCAAGCACAAGGGAGGGCAGGGGCCCAAAAAGTGTGTGGGGTTTTCCACGCTGCTGTGCCCTGCCACAGCCTGCCGCACCCACCTTCCCCCGTGGCACTCTCCCTACGCCTCGGAGGGTAAGTAGTGAGGTGGATACTGCATGATCAGGTCCATAGATTACCCCCCCCCCAAGTAGTCTCAATAACATAATCCAGTGTTATTCAAACTGTGGGTCAGGATCCACTTGGTGGGTCACGACCTGATGTCAGATGGGTTGCAGAAAGCCAGGAGCAGCCATCTTGGAAACTGCAGACCTTACTCTTGTTATATTCCTTTTATGAGTTTGAATTTTCAAGTGAGGGTTTTTTAAATTTTGTTTTTAGTTCAGTGCTTTTACATCCTATTTCGTCCTAATCTTGCTTTCTGTCAGGGATGTTTCATGGTTGTACAACTGCTGTAGTCCAAGAATGCCAATTTGCATTTTCAGGAGTGTCATTTGATTATGTTATAATGATAGCACTTCCTGCTTGATGATGTCACTTCCTGCCACAACATCGCTTCCAGGTTAATGACATCACTGCCTATGGGTCCCAATACAAGTGGGTCTTGGTCTAAAAAGTTTGAATACCACTGGCATAATCCAAAATAGAATGTGAAGAGTTCCACAAGGAAACTTTCAGAAAAGTTGTGTAAAAGTATTCCTTCCCTCCTCTGGGCTTTCCCTCATTGTTTTTATTTACAGTAACATCCTTTGGAAGGGATCTGCCTTTTTCATTATAATATTCCGTAAAAGCCTGCATATATTGATGCAACTGAATAAATGCATAGCATGTTTGTAAAAAATGGAGAGGATATTTTAATAATATGCAGAAGAGCCTCATAAATTCTTTGCTCACCTGCAGCAAGGCTCACTTAGCCCAGGACTAGTTTACAGCGTACAGATTCCTCTGTTGAGAGGAAAGGTGGGCTCTAGATAGTTTATGCAAACAGCTCCTTGGTTGTCTAAGCTGGTTTCTAAGGGGACAGAAGATGCCTCCTTTGCCTACTTTCCTTAGCACAGCTTGGCCAGCCTGAGACTCTGCCCTCTTGATGTTCACCCCCTCCCCAGGGAAGAGTATACAGCCAACTTCAAAATACATTAAGTCCACTGTGCGTGTACCAATTGGGTTGCAGGGTCTGTACAGAAGTTGAAATGTACATAGCTCAAAACATTGGGCTTTTGTCAGCCCTATATATAAGCGCTGCATGAAAGCACCACCAAAGGATGTACTGTACCAATGGAAAACTGGGACGCCTATGTCCAAACTGTGTACACACAAACATATTTCCTTTGTTGAATATAATGGGACTTTCGTAACACCTTGCTCCTACTGAGGGAAGAAAACTGAAATTGTACCACCCATCTAGGCCCATCTTCCTGAATCTCACAGTGGCCTACCAGATGCCTCAAGGAGCACACAACATAGCAAGATACCTGCATCCTGTTGATACTCCCTTGCATTTGGCATTCAGTGACAGCCTGCTTCTAAAACCAAGTGGCTGTATATACCCATAATGGACTGTAGCCTGGGATGGACTTTTCCTCCATAAATCTGCCCAATCCTGTTTTAAAAGGCATCTAGACCAGGTGCCAACACTACATCCTGTGGTGGGGAGTTCCGCAGATTAGTTAAGTGCTAGGTAAAGAAATTTTTCTTTTGTCTGTTCTAACGCTCCTGATACTCAGTTTTAGTGGATGTCCCCTAGTGCCCATGTTGTGTGGGAGGGGAAAAAAAACATCCCTCTATCCATCCCATGCATAATTTTATGGGTCTCCGTCATGGTCCCCTCTCAGGCTCCTTGTTTCTCATGATGTTCTTAGCTAACACAACAGAATTTGAGAACCATTGCAGCCTTCTGCTCAGTTCTTCATATTGAGCTTAGAGGTGGCGCAGACGTAACTACACCTGGCTAACCCACAAGCAACTGCTCAGACAAGTGGCTTACCAAACCTGCACAATGGGGCAGCTCTCTCCCATGAACAGGACAATTGCAACTTGTGACTTTCCTGTTCCTGGAAGAGAAGCGTTGGTCATGCAGGAATTCAGACTTCCACTGTTACACTAATTATAGGAATAGACCACTCCTGTGAGCAGTTCCTTGTGGGGGTTAGCCAGCTGCATCAATGCTTTTATACCGGCTCTGGGTGACTAGGTTTAGAACAGACAGCCTTTGATGCATTTTTGATCAGTCTTTATGAAGTAATGCATCAAGACACAGTGCTGATCCGGCAATTCTAGCGAGCTGGCAATCCTCACAGCACTGTAATTGGAATGCTACCTGTGGACAGGAATGATGTTCTGATAAGATGCATAATTAACATCAGAGGTACTTTAGCAAAAGATGTGGTGATGGTCACTAGCTGAGCTGACATTTTAAAAGGATCAGGCTCATCTTCCACAAATGCATGGCTGTTAACCGCTGCTAACTAGGCAAAGAGGGCAGTGGCGTCATTCACCCGGTACGCTGGGCGGGACTTACCTTTGAGCGGAGGTCCGCCCGTTGCGTCATGCCACGTTCCGCCGCATTCCCGCCCACCCCGGCAGGCGGGAAAGCGGCGGAACGCAGTGTGATGCAACGGGCGGACTGCCGCTCAAAGGTAAGTCCCGCCCAGCATACCGGGTGAATGACGCTGCTGAAAGAGGGATATATTTATAATTAGCAAGGGGATATTTATATTTAGCTCTTATATTTAGCAGGAAGAGAGCAACTGTCCCTCTTCACCCCAGCATGCTGTCTTTTCTGATGGCTGTTGTTGGTGTCCCTTCTGCACCTCTTTTTAGACTTTTTAATTCTGCCCATTGGGGATAGAGGACCACAGATTGTGTTGTTTTGCTATGTAAACCACTATGTGAAGTACTTTATTGTTGAAAACAGTGGAGCAGTGCTTCCCAATCTGGGTAGCAACCCACCATTGGGAGCAAAACTGGGTCGTTCCCCTTAAGTGAGTTGGTTCGCATGAAACTCAGAAATTTTGAGCACAAAACTGGGCTTCTCTTTGGCTCAGGGAGACCTGCAGAGGGGACTGCAGACCTCCCCAACCCATCTTACGCCCCCCGACCAGCAGCATCATGCAGCCGGAACGCTGGGCGGGAGGAACGGGTGAGCGGCAGCCCGCCCATTGCGTACCGCTCCGTTTCACCGTCTTCCCCGCCCGGGCTGCAGCTCACCCATTCCTCCCGCCCAGCGTTCCGGCTGCATGACGCCACTGCCCCCGACCCACCAGTAAGTAAAAATGCCCAAGAGTGCCCGCGTCAGGACACCCTCCCCAGCCCCAATCCTTGCCCCTGCAGCAACATACAGCGTTCCAAACAGCCGAGTAGGATTTTGGGAACCGCTGCAGAAGAGTAATATTAAAATACGGGTGGGCCTGCATTATCTGTGGGTTTGATATCCATGGATTTGAAAACCCACAGATGCTGAACTCCTGCCCCCAGGATCCACCTGGAACCTTTGAACCAGACCAGACGTGAGCTCCAGAGAGTTTTCTGAGGCCTGTAGAGGCCTCGCACGACCGCCCACAGCCTCTGCAGGCCTCGGAATGGCTGTTTTGGCAAGAAGCCATTTCCAGTTGTTGTTGTTTGGCCAAAACAGACATTCTGAGGCCCACGGGGGACGCATGTGGGCCTAGCACAATTTTAGGATCCCCCAACTAGGCACTCGCCTCCACTGAAAATGGACTAGCTGCTTACAGTTGTTAACATCCACATACCTTAGGAGGCATTGTATTTGCTAACGAGAGAGAGAGACTCCCAAGACTAGATGACGTAATATATTTGGTATAGAGACAACCAAAGGAAGAAGACATCATTGCATCAATATTCTGAGAATACGAAAAGGTTGCACTGCCTGATGTGTCACAACATGAACAACAGGGGCTGAAAAGTGGAATGTAACTCAAAATAAATTAGACTTAATAATAGTACTTAGGAATGAATCCATTGCCATTTCCTAAGTGCAGAAAGCATTCCATGGTAGTGTACCTCAGTGGTCTTCAACCTTTTTTGAGCCACAAACCCAATAAACAAATGAAGTATGAGACTGGTGAACAACTGTTGGTCTCTCCTTCTCCCGAGACCCAATCCATCCACTTGCCATCCCTGTTACTCCGTCCAAATACTGCTACCAAGTATTCTTATTAGAGAGAGCAGAAATAGTTGTCATAAAGCCTGCCTGGCACTGAGGAAAGCTATTTTAGCACAGTTCTAAGAACCTGAGCAGGACTGGGACACCATCTCCTGGTACCTGAAGGGGTATACTAGATACCTTCCCCCTTTACCCTGGTGGTGCTCCAATCTAGTGGTCTTCAAATGTTTTATTCCCGTAAGTTGCCACGACCCCACAACTGAGGCTCTGCAACCCCACTGGGGTCCTGACCCCAAGGTTGAAGACCACTGCTGTACAGGATCTGAATCATCTTCACATCAAGCTTATAAGGCTGGCTTATAAGGCTGCTCCTCATTTCTGCTCTTACACACCATGATACACCAACTCTCAAACTTCCTCCAGAATAAAGCGTGATCCAATATGAAGTCATCTACAATGATCCTTCCCTGCCTCGCCCCACACATTTTCACCACCCCATTTTCAGGCAGCAAAAATAGGAGGCATTCTGGCAATTTTCTGAGAGGGGAAGTGAAACCAAGTGAAAAGGAAGCTTATTGAGATAACAGTTATGATTGGCAGCTACCACTTTCTGCCACAATCCAATAGGAACTATTTTAATATGACACATGTAACATCAGTCGTAAGGACATTCTGACTGGGGAAGGGAATTGTAGCTGCTAGCTAGTGGTGGCTGGGAGGACTGTGAACGGAGGTGTTCCGCTGGAAAAGATCAATTGTCCGCCCTTTGTCCACCCATCCACCTTCCTTTCCAACGTAACATTGAGAATTTTTGGCTCAATTAAACATTTTATCCTACTGCAGTACTAAATCGAGTAAGATACAGAATTAATTCACCAGAAAAACGACCAAAGAACACTGGGTGACGTCATAATAAATATGTCTCCTTTCTTAATTGAAAGATTGTAACTGATTGCCTACTCAGCATTAAACAAAAAGATAAAGCCATATGCAATTAAATCGTTTTGTTTGTATGGGTGGTTTAACTGAGCTCCGGAGGAATCACGGCAAATTTTACTTACATCCAACGAATCTTCATTCACCAGGATGAGTGACATACTCTGAGACACAAGCCGGCAGGAATATCCTGTGGAAAGATCAACCGTCAGGTGTCGTCAGTGTGGCCGTGATGATATAATATGGCTGTGATGATAGACAAGAAATTTCTCTTCTTTGCAATCAGAACAAACAACTCAAAGTGAGCCCTGACAGGCTTTTTGTTTTTACAAAACAAGATTGCATCTGAGGGCGCAATCCTAAGCTGCACTAGAACAGGCAGGCTGGCAGGCCTGCGCTGTATCCTGCATAGCTTAGGAGCAGGCAGGACCCTCTCTGTGGCAAGAACACATGTGCGCGCTCACCAGCCGCCCCAATGGGCTCCTCAGATCTGCACCTGCAGTTTAGCAAGCGCAGAGCCGAGGACATCGCGTAGCCCGAATTGGGGTTGCACAGCCTGGGTATGGGAGCTTGCTATGCTACCTCCACGCTCCTCCCTGGGTCGGTATGCCTCCTGGCCACCCAGAGATACCCTCCCCCCCCACCCAGAACCGCGCCAACCAAACTCGGTTGGCGCAGGAGCAGTGTAACGTGGGCTTCGGCCAGTGCTGTTGGGCTGACACTGCTGTTAGCATCGGTCCAACGGCAGAAGCCCTGATGCGAGAGTGCCAGTTGGCACCCTTGCGCCAGCGCTGCTGCTGTTGGGCCAATGCAAGAAGCTAGCATTGGCCCAAGGGCACATGCTGGATTGCGCCCTGAGACAGTTTTTAAAAAGGAAATCTGTCTAGATAGAGTAGGAAATCAGACAACGTCAGTCCCACCATTATCAGCCGAAAAGTATTTGCAGGCTAAGTATTCTTTCCAAACAGTGGCGTTAACCATGCTAAAAGAATCCAAGTCTATAAATATTACAGATACCGTTCAGTGGCATTAGCCATTCTAAAGCATCTCATGATTTTATGAAATATTGCTAGAGATCACTGATGTCATGTTTGCAGAGGTAGAAATGCAAACTCTATATGCAGAAGTGCTGCGTAGGACTGCTTATATCAGCAAGATGCTGAGTTATGGGATGATCAGATGCCTTCGTACGTTTCAGGCCGAGGGTTCCTTTTTACCCACAACCTGCATTAAGAGACCCACCTTTAATGTGTTAATCCTATCTGTTCAGCTTACACTTTTTGTCTGAAAGATGACAACACGAAAGGGAAGAGAGGGTTCCTGTCTCTTTAATAGCTGCACAGAAGAGAGAATTTTGGCAGATGCGGTTTGTTGGGCAAAGGTGAGAAAAGCTACACCTACTAAAATTCCCTCTTCTACACAACTATTAAAAAGTACAAGATGTCTGTCATCACATACATCTGGTCACATTCTCTCTCTTTAAAAAGCCCATAAAAAAAAGGGAGACTATCTTCTTTGTTTTTAGTTTCAAAAACTTCAGCACTCTATGCCTGTACTGTATGCAGGAACATATGCTGTGTGAATATGTTTCAACGCACCAGGATCTACAAACTTTAATTACTCTTTGGATACTATTTCCATAATACATAGTTTTTAAATACATACGACTTTATTCATTCCATTTGAATAATATGATAGACGCCCACAACACAGAGATGTATTAAAAGGTAAGCATAATCAAAAGCCACACATTTAAGTATATTCTTTAAACACCCTATGATTTTAAAAAAAATCATTATTTTTATGAATCAAATCTATCGTGTTATACCTTAAAACCTTAAAAGTTTGATCCTTACTCTTTTACTTAGAAGCACAGGTATCTGAAACGAGTTTGAAACTTAGACACAAGGCGTTTGATAGAGGGTAATGGATTCGGTTTTAAATGATTATGAATGTAGACATTAATATTGATATTTGCATTAGATTGATTTCTTAAACTATTCTATTTTTAAAGGGCTATTCACGATAACTGAAGTTCTTAAAAATCAAATCCAGTTTAAGTTAAAAATAAATATGACTTTAAACGTTTTTGGAAATGAAATTAAAATGCCATTGAAAATTACAGAGACAAAAAAAATTTATACTTTGATGAAACGAAGTGAGATTCCTTAAGTCTCTGTTTTTAAAAAAAATTCCTACATGCTTGACATTTATAAATAAGGTCCAGTAACTTTTACATAAAATATTACACACAGTCACAAAAGAATCCTGCAGTTCTCTCCATGTCAAGCACAGTCTTTCTCCAAGGAACAACTGCAGCCCTAAACTGTTACGAATGTGGTATAACTAATTCAAATAGAGATTCCTGATAGTTTCTGACTGGAACAACAGCTGCAACAGAGAACAATAATTTTTAAGCAGTGGCTGCCGGGTGTTTTCTTTTACATTCTTCATATCAAGCAAGACTATTTGACAACAGAAGCAGGAGTCAGGAGAGCTGAACAACAAGTGTGTGTGTGTGTGTGTGTGTGTGTGTGTGTGTGTACGCATGCGCACGAGAGAGACTGGCCCAGCGATGGGATTCACAGATTGACAAGGGGAACGCTAGGCGGGACTAACGCGGGGCTTCCGCGTGATTGGCTGCCCATCCGCAGCATTCCGCAGCTGTCCTGGCCTTGGGGCGGGGGCTGCCCCCGGTTAGTGTGCCCCACTGCTGCTTGCCCAGGCACCCGGTGCGATCCTTACCTGTCCCCCGCGGCGAGCGGGAGCCCCCCCGAGGCCAGGACAGCTGCGGAACGCTGCGGACGGGCTGCCACTCAAGCGGAAGTCCCGCCTAAGTCCCGCCCAGCATTCCTCTTGTCAATTTGTGAATCCCATCGCTAGACTGGCCCATTCATGAGGACAACTGAGGGCCCAATCTTATCCAATTTTTCAGCACCGGTATAGCCACAATGCAGCCCTGAGGTAAGGAAACAAATGTTTCCACACGTGGAGGAAGCCTCTGTAACTGCTCCCTGACCACAAGTTGTAGCGCACACCCCATAGACTTGGCTACACTGGCACTGGAAAATTGGCTGGAGGGACTGTCTACCTCTCATCCAGAGCTCTTAATCCTCTCACTTCCTGGACCAAAAAAAGGAAGAGAGGGATGGGGTAAGTGTGGAGGAAAGTGGTGACCTACTACATTTCCTTGCTTCATCTCCCAGTTTATTCCCCTCTTCTTTTTCCAGTCTAACGACTGGGAGGAAAAGAAGCTGGCAGGTAAAGAAGGTATTGACATACCAATAGGAAGACTTGGACTGGTTTGGGATGTGTGTGTGTGTGGGGGGGGGGCTCAGTTCGGTAGCTGTAGAAGGAAATTTGGATACGCTGTAACTGTCTGAATTCTCTGATAAAACCCCGGCACTTGGGCAGGGTTGTATTAACTCCTGGCCAGTCCCCCAGGCTTTCAGGTATTTTGGGCCCCCTCCGAAATTTTTCAGGAAAAGGCGGGAATGTCCTTAGCTATACTATCCCTCGTTATGCTCCTCTCCTCAAACGCATCCCTCTGCTAACCCCTGCTAACTGTGCAAGAGGCACTTTTCACGTGGTGTTCCTCTTATATTTAGCAGGGGGAGAATAACAGTCCCTCTTCACCCCAGCACAGTGTCTTTTCTAGTGGCTGCTGCTGCTGGTGTTCTGCATATTTTTAGATTGTGAGCCCTTTCGGACAGGAAGCCATTTAGCTTTATTATACTATTTGCCTGTAAACCGCTTTGAACTTTATGTTGAAAAGCGGTATATAAATACTATTTGAATGAATGAATGAATGAATGAATGAATGAATGAATGAATGAATGAATGAAT
>JAJKFI010016335.1:0-19836 GCA_029204185.1 Lerista edwardsae | reverse complement strand
TGTGTGTGTGTGTGTGTGTGTGTGTGTGTGTGTGTGTGTGTGTGTGTCCACAGTTGCACTGATTCAACATTATGAAAGATTTGAGGTTTTTTTTTAAAAAAAGTATCTGCAATTGTTTTTCCCCCATCTGGATAATGTAAGGAGCCATGTATGATAAAACTGTTTCAATTTATTGGAAAAGTAAGGTAGGTCATCTTATTGTTTTCAAACTGGAACAGACTTTCACGAAATAGCAAGAACAATAGAGAGGATTTAGTTGCAGCACAATATTCAGACATCCTGCAGCCAAAGATGATGCAGATTTTTCCAGTATACCTTAACCACGACCAGGGTGTGTGTGTGTGTGGGGGGGGTCACCATCTGTTTAGGGAAGACCATTTCAGTCAAAGCTGTCTAATTTCTATGCTCCAGAGATCTGAAAGGAAATCTGGCCTAAGGGAGTTTATGCAGGAGAAGGAATGGTGGAAATAACAAAGATATAGATTGTATAAAAGCAAAACTAGCAGAAACCGCATGCAAGCATTCAGGCTAGTATCTGTAACAGGAAAATGCAGGCAAAAGACATAGAGCAACAAATGGGTCTGGCTTTGACAGCAGATATCATGCCTCTAGAAATGAAGCAATCATAGAAAACATGACGACACAGCGGTGTATTCACTTCAAGACTTCTCTCTGCTTTTAGGCTGCATACCAAAGGAGAGCAATGCCAGGGCAGCGGATCCCAAACTAGGGGGTTGCGACCAGTGATGTCATTTAGGGGGAACGGACCAGAACGGGCGTTCCGGATCCTAAAGGGCTCCGTGGGTGCTTCCAGGTTTTTTTTTTGGTTTTTGTTTTCAACATTTGAATTTGAACTCAAAAGTGAGTTCCTGTTCCTAAATCATTTGAATGACACCACTGGTTGCGACCCACCAGGGGAACTAGAAGCAGGACATTCCCCCTTAAGGAGCATGCCTGCTCGGACGGCAGCAACACAATCCAGAGGAACGTGCTGTTGCCAGGGACAAAGGGGAGTTTTCTGCCTTACCTGGCAGCAGCTGCAGCCTCCAGGGTGTGTGGGAAGCCCTGCGGAAGCTTCTGCAGGACTCCCCAAGCCTCTGATGGGCAGTGCAATCTTAGCGCATCCTTAGTGTACGTAGTAGTAGCACCGACGTGGGGGCGCTGATTGGCACCCCCGCGTTGGTGCTACAGCAACAGGACCAGTGCTGCAGTCAGCACCAGTCCCACTGTGCACGCACTGAGCCTCTCTCGCGTCGGCCAATGCCGGCCGGCGCGGGGGAGGCTCCATGTCAGGTCACGTGGGGGGGTGGCTGCTGGAGGGATTTGTGGGCTGGGGGTGGGTGGGACCTGGGCAGATTCCGGATTGGGCCGTGCGCTCTCCTCAGATTTGTGCCCTTGCCGTTGGGAGGCTCCAGCCTCCACTATACTGCGCTAGGATTTGGCACAGAACGTCCCCTTTCCCCGCAGAGCCTCCCGCGACTGCCTGGCTGCTGCTGTGCTCCCAGGTAGTTGGGCAGCTCTGGACTGAGCTGTCCTACTGTAAAGCAGGGGCTGCCAGACTCCAGTCCGTGGGCCAGGTCTGGAGTCCACCTGCTCTGTCCCCCGCATGAACAGCTCTTACCATTCTGCCAGGGGGCTTGCAAAGCCCGACTACAGCCCCCAGTTCTTTGTGCCAGTCACTTCTGCACAGAACTCCAGGCACGACATGACAAACCCTGGAATTGGCTGACCGCAAAGACGCCTGGGGGCTGTAATTGGGGTCTTTGCTAGTGTCCCCAGTGGAACGGTAAGAACCAGTCACGCCAGGGATGCTTCTAGCACTGCAGCCATCTCCAATTTGGAGACCGCTGCTGTAGAGTAAGCACTGAAAAGAAACTTGCCCTGTAAGAGTTTCGTTTGTATGCAATTATATTAAAATATGATTATGGCAGCCAAAATGAAATTGCATTTGTTAATGTAATGGAATGCCTTGGCATGTTTATATTTAAAGAAGGATTACTTGGGAAGCTATTGTAAAAATATTCCATGAGCCTCTGACCAAAAAAAAAAAAAAAAAAAGCTTCATTAGTATTATTCTTGTTCCTTTGTTTAATTCATCCAAAGTTCATCAACATGTACACAAGCAGAGACACTGCCTCGCATTCCACCAAATTGGTGATCTGGAGGTCAAAACTGAGATGCCACTGAGATGCATACATAGGGATGTGTAATTAATCCATAGGGATGTGGTCTGCATCCTCTTCCACATGAAAAGATGCATCAAGCAAATTCAACGGAACAATGACAAATACCGCAGTGTGGATGCAAACCCACATCTGCTTCTGAATTAGCAGAACCCTGCTTTCACATTTGGACCTTCCTTACTGGATGAGGGTGATTGAGCCTTGATACTTTGAAACAGTGTTATTCAAACTGTGGGGAGGGACCCACTTGGTGGGTCACGGAAAACTGGGAGCAGCCATCTTGGAAACTGCAGACCTTACTCTTGTTATATTCCTTTTTGTGAGTATTAACAGTTTGAATTTTCAAGGGAGAGGCTTTTTTTTAATGTTCTTTTTAGTTCAGTGCTTTTATGTAATATTTTGTCCTCATCTTGCTTTCTGTCAGGGATGTTTCATGGTTGTACAACTGCTGCAGTCCACACATGCCAGTTTGCATTCTAGCATTTCAGGAGTGTTACAATGACAGCACTTCCTGCTTGATGATGTCACTTCCTGTCACATCACCACATCCAGCTTAACAACCTCACTTCCGGTGGCTCCCGATAAGAGTGCCATTTGAAAATGGGTCCCAGTCTAAAAAGTTTGAATACCACTGCTTTAAAAGAAAAGCTTGTCATTCTTTTTTCCCCTATATACACCTTAACTGTAAGCCTATTACATAGAAGCCAGTCCCACTCCTGAAGTGGAAAATGTCTTCCACTGGAAATCCGTGATGTAGCAAACACTCTGAAGCAGCTTCCTATCAGATACAACTAGCTAATGAATATTGCCTCATTGTATGGCTGCTCAATACAGTTCTAAAGGCCCAATCCTACAGGCATGCTGCACTGCCAGAACTTGTGTTCCAGTAGCACAGCATGCTTTACGGCAGTTGCAAAAGGTGATGCGCCACTCAAAGCACAATCCTAACCTGGAGTTAGGCCAGCAAAGTTTGGCAAGCGCAAGGGCCACCGTAAAGTCTGTTTGGACCACTCTCAGAGTCAGAGTGGCCAGCACACAGATGTGCACCATCTTCCCTGACTCCAAAATGGTCCAAATGCACTTTACGGTGTCCCTTGTGCCGGCCAAACTTTGCTGGCTTAACTACGCTGGCCTAATTCCAGGTTAGGAATGCACTCTGAATTTTGATTGATTACGAGTGATGGTGTTTTGTTTTTGTTACCAGCCCTAAACCTTCACTGGGAAATAAAGCAGACATTTCAATGAATATCCCGGGACCTAAGTTCTACTCTCTTCTTGTCTGAACCCCTTTGGATTGCCCATTGGTGATACAGGAACTAAAAGAGTGCCTATCGATGGATCTGTGACGACTTGCTGCTTGAATGCCAAGATCACTGCTGAGACCAAACTCATTCTGCCCATGTTCCTGCTGCTTACTACGAGAACGAACCTGAGCCATATCCAATTGCGTTTCCCAACTCTAAGACTGCACTGCGCATAGGATGAAATTGGGGAACTGTCTCAGAGTACATGCAGCCCTATAATGAGTCCAACAGCCAAGGCGAAGTCTAAATAATTCAAGGCTGCCTGTTCAAAACTACAAGAGCTGAAATGCTACCAGCTGGGAGCTAGGGAGTCAATTGTACATTGGACATGCAGATTATCTATCATAGTACATTGACTTTTGGAAGATCCGTAGTCTGGGGAGGGTAAGGAGCAAATCTCCTAGCCTTACATTTAATCTAACAGCTACATAATCAGGGAAATTGGCAAGTGGGCCTCATTTCTGCAGTTACTGCATCTGTACTTTTCTGCCCCAGGCTTCCTTCGGGCCCTAATTAACCTTTGCTCATAAAGCAGGTCTGTATTTTCCAAAGTTGCTTAATGGCAAATGCACTTATTTATTTAATTAGGGTGGTGGCCGAGGTGCTGCACGGAACACAGAAGTCCAATGTGTGGGAGCATTGCTGGAACCACAATTATTAGGTAGCAAAATAAGAGCTTTGAAATGGCACGTCCACATCATCAACAGCCCTGTTCTTCCCAGCAGCCCTGGCTGCCACCACTTATAGAAGTTACATTCAGGTGTAATTTGAGTGGCTTTTAGGCAACAGTCCTGAGCATATTTTCTGTGAAATCAGTTCTGCAGAAGCCCAATTAGATATGCAATGAAATTGATGTGTTCTGGATTGGGGTGTCCGTCATAATGTTAATTCTGATTTTCCTATATAAATTGTGTCGAACTACAGCTTCTTTCAACAGTTTAACATATATAGAAATATAAAATTGCGACTTCCCTCTTCAGTTTTTAAATTCAGCGTTTCTAAGGGCGCAATCCCAAGTGCCCCATAGCACCGATGCTAAGGGGAGGAGGGAGAAGACAGGATACATTGACTTAAGAGCACAATCTTAACCTGGAGTTAGGCCGGCACAGTTAGGCCAACAAAGTTTGGCCAGCAGAAGGGACACCGTAAAGTATGTTTGGACCACTCTCCGAGTCTGAGAGATCAGCCCACAGGCGTGAGCCATCCTCCCTGACTCCAAGTGTGGTCTGAACGTGCCTTACAGTATTCCTTGTGCCAGCCAAACTTTGCTGGCCTAACTGTGCTGGCCTGTTAGGATTACGCCTTCGGAGACAAAGTATTCAGAAAATTCTAAAAAGGATGTGGAGTTCTTTCGACTTCCAAAAAGTGTGATTTATTTGTAAAAAAAATTAATTCACTGCTTAATTACCTCACTTCCAGCCCTAGGTCTTAGGGGGGTCCTGACAGGTTGTCATACCTAAAAAGGGGTTCCCAGAACAAAAATGTTTAGGAACCACTGACTCAAGAAAAGACCTTGGTTGGGGCAACACATCTCTGAAATGCTTCCCTGGTTCCGAGTTGAATGTCTTTTTGTGAATGAGATAGAAAAACAGGGAGGGGGGGTTAGTTTACTCATCATGAGCCACTGGAAAAGTTTGGCTTATCTTGCAGTGCCATTCAACTTCTGTTTGCTGCTCTGAGAGACTCTGGACTGAAGGGTGGGACATATAACTAAAAGTTAGGCCAGAACAGTTTGGCCGGCATAAGAGACACTATAAAGTATGTTTGGACCACTCTCAGAGTCAGAGAGTCCAGAACATAGACATGCGCCATCCTCCCTGACTCCGAGAGTGGTCCAAATACACTTTATGGTGGCCTTGGTACCAGCCAAACTTTGCTGCCCTAACTGTGCCAGCCTAACTCCAGGAAAGGATTGTGCTCTAAATATCTTCCACATCTACTCTTTTTAATTTCCTGACTTTGTTGGATCAGTTACAGCCAGGAGACGTCATGAGATCTTGCCATATTTGCAAAGTGAGCTCATCCTGAACCTATTCCATAGTGGCATTTTAAGACCACATTGGCATCTCTCCATTGCTTAAACAAAACAAAACAAAACAAAACAAAAACACCACCTTGCATACCCTTCAAAATATTCCCAGTGGATGGCCAAATCAGCTGATCTTTGAGTATATTCTGAAAAATTTAAAGCAGGAAATGCTACAAAACAGTCATTTCAGGGTAATTCGATCAACGTCATTGGTTCCATCAAAGAATAACAGGTTCAGAACTCACAAATTATTACCCTCAGCAATTCACATGGGTTTTTTCCCCCTACAGATTATGAAACAAAATAAGTAAGGGGGGGAATAGTTTTTTTAGATATGCCTCTATTTCAGATGTTTTTATGAACATTTTTCTGAATGTGATATCTGCATCAATGATTAAAAAATAATTTTACTAGGAAAAAAAACAGAAGATAACAGCTATCAAATTGCATTTTTGAAATTCAACTACCTAAGTAATTTCCCCGAAAGAAACAGTTTTATCTTTTAATATTTACTAAACCTATTAGCCAAGTTAATACCCTTGATCACGTCAATGCTGCACTCTTTCTACCAAAGAAATGATCTCACAGGGCTATGGAACTTATTCACATTCTCACACCTCTCATGTATCAAATAACATAGATCTGGTCGTTGGATTCTAATAACTTCAAAGTTCTATAGAAAGTTTTCCCAATTCAGTTTTGTAGGTAAGGGTGACAATATTTTCATTTCAACTGAGTTCCTAAACTGTGGGTCAGAACCCACTGGTGGGTTGCAAGCCAATTTCAGGTGGGTCACAAAGCACCTAGAGCAGCCATATTGGAAATGTGGGAAGATGGGATGCCAGAAAGGGGGAGGGCTATGTGATTGTTTTCCTTGTGTCAAGGATGTAAATAGGCTTTGTTCATTTCTGATTCACTTTGCTATTGGAAAATGGCTGAGAAATAACCCAACTTATTACTGCATTCCCAGGAAAGCAGCTGGTTCTGGCATCACAATGATGGCACTTCCAGCCATGACATCACTTCCGGTGGGTCCCAGACAAATTGTCCTTCTAAAAAGTGGGTTCCAGTGCTAAAAAGTTTGAGAACCACTAATTTGGTAATTTACTGAATAGACCAGTGGTTCCCAGACTGTGGGTTAGGACCTACCAATGGGTTGTGACATGATTTTTGGTGGGCCATAAAACCGGCAAACTGTTAACTCACAAGGAAAATATATGTGGAAACCAAAATGGAGCAGCACACGTGTTTACTAGCAAGTAAGCAAACATGCCTCAGTCAGCTTTGAAGGGTGGGCCACGGGGAACACAACGCAACCAGAATGGTTTAGATCCGATGAACGTAGGCCCCAACAAGCTGACAAGGAAAATGTATGGAGCCCTATAAAAAGTGAAACTGAGCCCCAAGGGTGCATTTACTTGCAAGTAGGCAAGTGTGTCTTGACTCATATTATAGAAGGTCAGGTGAAGGGGAACAGAAAGCCACCAGAATGGTCCCAATCCAATGAATAAATGCTCCAGAAGGCCCCCACTACCATAGTAAAAAAGGATAAAAAGAGTAACTTGAGCAGCTTGTGAACTTTTTTCCCCTGTTTGGTCTCATAAAAAAAACTCTTAGGTGGGTCGCACTTTAAAAAGTGGGTCCCATTGCTAAAACATTTGGGAACCACTGGAACAGACTGATGTAGCACAGGATACCATGTTTGGAAATCCCAAAGGGGACAGATCTCTGGATAGTTTCATTGGTGTTGCTTACTATAAAGTAAACTCCATTCACATGGTTTTTGCAGGCAGGCCTAGCTCAGCCACTATAGTTCTGTTTTCAAGCAGCAAATGGCTCCAATACATAAGATGTGGTTATATATCACAGAGTCTCTGGTTCTCAGAACAACACATTTTTGAGTTGTTCATGCACCACGTATGAAGGAAAATGCTCACATTCAAAGATATGCACTGGCCTTGTAATTCATACACGCTTAGCATACAAGCTAATGACAGCTATTATCATAGTTCTGAATAATAGTATGCTCCTTTCAAAGCCGTTCATAGAAAAACGGTATTTCAGGAATACAGCACTTGCTGGACAAGGAATCTAGAGTTTCCCATGGTTTTCAAAAGGCTACTGGCTATGCGCGCTGGCTTTTCTCCTCTTAAATTGTCACAAACGTACTTTACGGCACGTTTGTTACAACACTGGAGGCACAATCCTAACCTGGAGTTACGCCGGCACAGTTAGACCAGCAAAATGTGGCTGGTACTAGGGCCACCGTAAAGTGCATTTGGACCATTCTCAGAGTCAGGGAGGATGGTGCAGGTCTGTGTGCTGGTCTCTCTGACTCCGGGAGTGTCCAAACATACTTTACTGTGTCCCTTGTGCCGGCCAAACTTTGCTGACCTAACTACGCCGGCCTGTCTCCAGGCTAGGATTGCACCCTGTGTCAGTCATCAGCTGATGTTGAAATTTATGCTTCCATCCGGCAAAAGAACCATAGCAGCTGGAGAATGGGAAACACTGGAGAATGGGAGGCGTGTGAATAAGACAAGGAAATACAGACTTGCACTCTTTAAAAAGTACTGCAGCCCATCCATAGCTCACAACTCAAACCCATTTATTTTACTTTGCAAAAGAAATGGTAACTCAATAATACTCAAATTACTCCGTTCACTGTGTATTTAAACCTGGAGGCTCAATTAGCCAGCAGCTGGAACTCTATCGTCTTTGCCTTTTTTATTGGCCTGTAATTGTAGACAATAATTTCAAGATTGGAAAGGAACTTCTTTGATGTGGAAAGCCGTATATTTCATTTCACATTTGCGCTGCTGCTTTGCTTTACACATTATTGACTATCTAATTTACAGGCTGAAAAGTCTGCATTTGTTCCTCCCGTAGAGCTGGTGAGAGAGAGGCAATTTCCATCCATTTAACCACACTTTTCGCATTTCATCTGATTATTGGATACAGTTCCTCGTGCAACTTACTCATTAACCTGATGTCTCTGCATGATTAAGGGAAAACTAAAAATCTTCAAGCAATAAAAAGTGACAGCAAAGCTGACCCCCAAATGTATATTCTCTCTCTCTCTCTCTCTCCCCCCCCCCAATTTTCCTAATTAGCCTCCTTTGCTAAGTCCCACCACTGCCTGGAAAAATGGATCCCCGCTCTAGCCTGGCTGGTGATTAAGATAACTGTGCTCAGCCCCAGATGTTATAGGAACAATCTAGCTGCCTCCCCCAGGATGTGAGAGCCATGGTTTGCAAAAATGCTGAGCAGTAAACCTCATTTCCCACCCCACCCCAAGTATTTCTTCTGCCACTTTCCAACTCACTGTCTTAGCATATTAAAATTATTGTGCAGATTATAGGGGGGGGGAAATCTCCTTATTTGCCTCCTCTGTGCAAAATACATGATAGCATTAACGTGTTACTTGATACATAACAAGTTGCTAAGCTTCTTAAGGAGCTTGGGTTTGCGAGGCTCCAAAACAAAAGGAGACCAAAAGGGGAGACGCATAGAATTTGCCTAATTTCACAAACCACAAATCATGAATAAAGTCAAGGCTGCTTTTTCCCCCCTTTGGAAAAATTGGCTGCACAGGCCAGAACGGCCCATGGGCAAACCACGAGAATTTAGTCGTTGGATAAACAGGCTCCGTCAACTCAACTTTATAAACAAGGAATTTAGTAAGTATTCAGTCCACAGACATGGACAGTCTATACTAGGCTCAGGAGTTCTGGAAAAGTACTTCTTTCCATATGTCATCCTGTCTACTAAGACTTTCAGGTTTTTGTGGGAGGCCCAGTTTTGGGTGCTTGTGCTGCTTCCCAAGTTGAGTAAGGTGGAAAGAAGAACCGGGCCTTTTCTGTGGCCCTCCCTGAGGCCTATTAGACTAGCTCTCTAGGGGGCCTTCAGGAAGCTGGCAAAAGCACTTTTGTTTAGAAAAGGCTTTACACCAGTGGCATAGGTAGAGAGCGGTCAAAACCCTATTTATGGTGCCACCACATGCTGTGTAAACAGCCCCTCCCCCTCGCGGCCAGAGCCATATTCAGTGGTGTCATCTAAATGATTTAAGAACAGGTACTCACTTTTGATTGGCACGTGTCAGGACCCACCCACCGGAAGTGACGTCATAAGCCAGAAGTGATGTCATGGCAGGAAGTGACATGAAAAAAGCCCTTTTTGAGGCCTCAGATGATTTTAAACTGACCCAACAGTTGCAACAGTATTCCACAGCACCCCCAGAACACATTAAGGAGGCCTGGCATCATGTTAAAACCCCAGAGCAACTCATTTTTCAGTGGCAAGGAAAGGAAAGTCTCCGCTCGCTGCCTGCCTGCCTGCCTGCCTGGCTCTGAGAACATGCAGGCAACTCAAACATGCAGGAAATTCAAACCTTGCAGAGGGCGGAGTCGACGAGTGGGCGGGCGAATGGGCGGGGCCAGCTGTAATCCTAGAAACCGGTACTCGCTTACCCCCTAGAAACCGCGTACCCCCTGCATGAGATCACTGGCCATATTGGGTTGCCAGAGTAACGTGGAGCTCCTCCATATAGCTCTGGCTGCCTGGTGTGACTCTGGCAGGGAGAGGCCGTTTACATGGTGTGTTGCAGCCCCATAAATACTTAGGGTTTGATCCCTCTCTAGCTACACCACTGCTTTTCACTTAGTAGCAGTGGCCGATGTCTTTTCAGGAGGGTGTGGACAGGCTTGCTCTTTATGGGTCTAACTCTATTTTGGATTATGCCGTTTCCAACAGAAAAGGGCCACTACACATGGGAAGGAATATATGCAGTTCCATGCACACCTGCACAACCCTGCATATACAGGAGGAGATGGCACCAAGACTGGAATCTCCTCACTCACCCATTACAGGAGATGTATTCAGAAAGGGACTAGCTTGTCCTCAAACCCACCCCACCCCCAAAGAGAATTATGAGTTTGATTTGTTCTTACTGTTTTTCTTTAAAAAAAAAAAATTGTATATTGAATGTGAGTCACCATGAGAGTCATTCCTGGCTGGCGGTGAGATGTAAACCTCAGGAATAAATGAAATATTTTTCTTCCTTTTGACGTTCCTAGGAAAATACTTCTTTTCCTCTTTTTAACATATATCTCTTCTGTTGCAGACACCCTGGTGGAAACTTCACAGCTCATTCAACATCGCCAGTTTAGTTTATTAGTTGGTAGTATTGGCCAGTCATCTCTGGGCTCCCCAAGACGTGGAGACCTGGCTTCTCTCCATGACGTATAGAAATATATATATTCCATGTATGTACACCATGTATGAGCATAGGGTAAGCAGAGCCGTTCTTGGTTCGCAAGTGCGCCTGGGGCAGGACTATGCTACCGCGCCCCTTAACGTGGCCACCTCGGCTCTACACATTGCCCAGCCCCACCTCCCCAGGCCCAGAATAGCTCTATTTAGGACCAATCCAAGCACAAGGGAGGGCAGGGGCCCAAAAAGTGTGTGGGGTTTTCCACGCTGCTGTGCCCTGCCACAGCCTGCCGCACCCACCTTCCCCCGTGGCACTCTCCCTACGCCTCGGAGGGTAAGTAGTGAGGTGGATACTGCATGATCAGGTCCATAGATTACCCCCCCCCCAAGTAGTCTCAATAACATAATCCAGTGTTATTCAAACTGTGGGTCAGGATCCACTTGGTGGGTCACGACCTGATGTCAGATGGGTTGCAGAAAGCCAGGAGCAGCCATCTTGGAAACTGCAGACCTTACTCTTGTTATATTCCTTTTATGAGTTTGAATTTTCAAGTGAGGGTTTTTTAAATTTTGTTTTTAGTTCAGTGCTTTTACATCCTATTTCGTCCTAATCTTGCTTTCTGTCAGGGATGTTTCATGGTTGTACAACTGCTGTAGTCCAAGAATGCCAATTTGCATTTTCAGGAGTGTCATTTGATTATGTTATAATGATAGCACTTCCTGCTTGATGATGTCACTTCCTGCCACAACATCGCTTCCAGGTTAATGACATCACTGCCTATGGGTCCCAATACAAGTGGGTCTTGGTCTAAAAAGTTTGAATACCACTGGCATAATCCAAAATAGAATGTGAAGAGTTCCACAAGGAAACTTTCAGAAAAGTTGTGTAAAAGTATTCCTTCCCTCCTCTGGGCTTTCCCTCATTGTTTTTATTTACAGTAACATCCTTTGGAAGGGATCTGCCTTTTTCATTATAATATTCCGTAAAAGCCTGCATATATTGATGCAACTGAATAAATGCATAGCATGTTTGTAAAAAATGGAGAGGATATTTTAATAATATGCAGAAGAGCCTCATAAATTCTTTGCTCACCTGCAGCAAGGCTCACTTAGCCCAGGACTAGTTTACAGCGTACAGATTCCTCTGTTGAGAGGAAAGGTGGGCTCTAGATAGTTTATGCAAACAGCTCCTTGGTTGTCTAAGCTGGTTTCTAAGGGGACAGAAGATGCCTCCTTTGCCTACTTTCCTTAGCACAGCTTGGCCAGCCTGAGACTCTGCCCTCTTGATGTTCACCCCCTCCCCAGGGAAGAGTATACAGCCAACTTCAAAATACATTAAGTCCACTGTGCGTGTACCAATTGGGTTGCAGGGTCTGTACAGAAGTTGAAATGTACATAGCTCAAAACATTGGGCTTTTGTCAGCCCTATATATAAGCGCTGCATGAAAGCACCACCAAAGGATGTACTGTACCAATGGAAAACTGGGACGCCTATGTCCAAACTGTGTACACACAAACATATTTCCTTTGTTGAATATAATGGGACTTTCGTAACACCTTGCTCCTACTGAGGGAAGAAAACTGAAATTGTACCACCCATCTAGGCCCATCTTCCTGAATCTCACAGTGGCCTACCAGATGCCTCAAGGAGCACACAACATAGCAAGATACCTGCATCCTGTTGATACTCCCTTGCATTTGGCATTCAGTGACAGCCTGCTTCTAAAACCAAGTGGCTGTATATACCCATAATGGACTGTAGCCTGGGATGGACTTTTCCTCCATAAATCTGCCCAATCCTGTTTTAAAAGGCATCTAGACCAGGTGCCAACACTACATCCTGTGGTGGGGAGTTCCGCAGATTAGTTAAGTGCTAGGTAAAGAAATTTTTCTTTTGTCTGTTCTAACGCTCCTGATACTCAGTTTTAGTGGATGTCCCCTAGTGCCCATGTTGTGTGGGAGGGGAAAAAAAACATCCCTCTATCCATCCCATGCATAATTTTATGGGTCTCCGTCATGGTCCCCTCTCAGGCTCCTTGTTTCTCATGATGTTCTTAGCTAACACAACAGAATTTGAGAACCATTGCAGCCTTCTGCTCAGTTCTTCATATTGAGCTTAGAGGTGGCGCAGACGTAACTACACCTGGCTAACCCACAAGCAACTGCTCAGACAAGTGGCTTACCAAACCTGCACAATGGGGCAGCTCTCTCCCATGAACAGGACAATTGCAACTTGTGACTTTCCTGTTCCTGGAAGAGAAGCGTTGGTCATGCAGGAATTCAGACTTCCACTGTTACACTAATTATAGGAATAGACCACTCCTGTGAGCAGTTCCTTGTGGGGGTTAGCCAGCTGCATCAATGCTTTTATACCGGCTCTGGGTGACTAGGTTTAGAACAGACAGCCTTTGATGCATTTTTGATCAGTCTTTATGAAGTAATGCATCAAGACACAGTGCTGATCCGGCAATTCTAGCGAGCTGGCAATCCTCACAGCACTGTAATTGGAATGCTACCTGTGGACAGGAATGATGTTCTGATAAGATGCATAATTAACATCAGAGGTACTTTAGCAAAAGATGTGGTGATGGTCACTAGCTGAGCTGACATTTTAAAAGGATCAGGCTCATCTTCCACAAATGCATGGCTGTTAACCGCTGCTAACTAGGCAAAGAGGGCAGTGGCGTCATTCACCCGGTACGCTGGGCGGGACTTACCTTTGAGCGGAGGTCCGCCCGTTGCGTCATGCCACGTTCCGCCGCATTCCCGCCCACCCCGGCAGGCGGGAAAGCGGCGGAACGCAGTGTGATGCAACGGGCGGACTGCCGCTCAAAGGTAAGTCCCGCCCAGCATACCGGGTGAATGACGCTGCTGAAAGAGGGATATATTTATAATTAGCAAGGGGATATTTATATTTAGCTCTTATATTTAGCAGGAAGAGAGCAACTGTCCCTCTTCACCCCAGCATGCTGTCTTTTCTGATGGCTGTTGTTGGTGTCCCTTCTGCACCTCTTTTTAGACTTTTTAATTCTGCCCATTGGGGATAGAGGACCACAGATTGTGTTGTTTTGCTATGTAAACCACTATGTGAAGTACTTTATTGTTGAAAACAGTGGAGCAGTGCTTCCCAATCTGGGTAGCAACCCACCATTGGGAGCAAAACTGGGTCGTTCCCCTTAAGTGAGTTGGTTCGCATGAAACTCAGAAATTTTGAGCACAAAACTGGGCTTCTCTTTGGCTCAGGGAGACCTGCAGAGGGGACTGCAGACCTCCCCAACCCATCTTACGCCCCCCGACCAGCAGCATCATGCAGCCGGAACGCTGGGCGGGAGGAACGGGTGAGCGGCAGCCCGCCCATTGCGTACCGCTCCGTTTCACCGTCTTCCCCGCCCGGGCTGCAGCTCACCCATTCCTCCCGCCCAGCGTTCCGGCTGCATGACGCCACTGCCCCCGACCCACCAGTAAGTAAAAATGCCCAAGAGTGCCCGCGTCAGGACACCCTCCCCAGCCCCAATCCTTGCCCCTGCAGCAACATACAGCGTTCCAAACAGCCGAGTAGGATTTTGGGAACCGCTGCAGAAGAGTAATATTAAAATACGGGTGGGCCTGCATTATCTGTGGGTTTGATATCCATGGATTTGAAAACCCACAGATGCTGAACTCCTGCCCCCAGGATCCACCTGGAACCTTTGAACCAGACCAGACGTGAGCTCCAGAGAGTTTTCTGAGGCCTGTAGAGGCCTCGCACGACCGCCCACAGCCTCTGCAGGCCTCGGAATGGCTGTTTTGGCAAGAAGCCATTTCCAGTTGTTGTTGTTTGGCCAAAACAGACATTCTGAGGCCCACGGGGGACGCATGTGGGCCTAGCACAATTTTAGGATCCCCCAACTAGGCACTCGCCTCCACTGAAAATGGACTAGCTGCTTACAGTTGTTAACATCCACATACCTTAGGAGGCATTGTATTTGCTAACGAGAGAGAGAGACTCCCAAGACTAGATGACGTAATATATTTGGTATAGAGACAACCAAAGGAAGAAGACATCATTGCATCAATATTCTGAGAATACGAAAAGGTTGCACTGCCTGATGTGTCACAACATGAACAACAGGGGCTGAAAAGTGGAATGTAACTCAAAATAAATTAGACTTAATAATAGTACTTAGGAATGAATCCATTGCCATTTCCTAAGTGCAGAAAGCATTCCATGGTAGTGTACCTCAGTGGTCTTCAACCTTTTTTGAGCCACAAACCCAATAAACAAATGAAGTATGAGACTGGTGAACAACTGTTGGTCTCTCCTTCTCCCGAGACCCAATCCATCCACTTGCCATCCCTGTTACTCCGTCCAAATACTGCTACCAAGTATTCTTATTAGAGAGAGCAGAAATAGTTGTCATAAAGCCTGCCTGGCACTGAGGAAAGCTATTTTAGCACAGTTCTAAGAACCTGAGCAGGACTGGGACACCATCTCCTGGTACCTGAAGGGGTATACTAGATACCTTCCCCCTTTACCCTGGTGGTGCTCCAATCTAGTGGTCTTCAAATGTTTTATTCCCGTAAGTTGCCACGACCCCACAACTGAGGCTCTGCAACCCCACTGGGGTCCTGACCCCAAGGTTGAAGACCACTGCTGTACAGGATCTGAATCATCTTCACATCAAGCTTATAAGGCTGGCTTATAAGGCTGCTCCTCATTTCTGCTCTTACACACCATGATACACCAACTCTCAAACTTCCTCCAGAATAAAGCGTGATCCAATATGAAGTCATCTACAATGATCCTTCCCTGCCTCGCCCCACACATTTTCACCACCCCATTTTCAGGCAGCAAAAATAGGAGGCATTCTGGCAATTTTCTGAGAGGGGAAGTGAAACCAAGTGAAAAGGAAGCTTATTGAGATAACAGTTATGATTGGCAGCTACCACTTTCTGCCACAATCCAATAGGAACTATTTTAATATGACACATGTAACATCAGTCGTAAGGACATTCTGACTGGGGAAGGGAATTGTAGCTGCTAGCTAGTGGTGGCTGGGAGGACTGTGAACGGAGGTGTTCCGCTGGAAAAGATCAATTGTCCGCCCTTTGTCCACCCATCCACCTTCCTTTCCAACGTAACATTGAGAATTTTTGGCTCAATTAAACATTTTATCCTACTGCAGTACTAAATCGAGTAAGATACAGAATTAATTCACCAGAAAAACGACCAAAGAACACTGGGTGACGTCATAATAAATATGTCTCCTTTCTTAATTGAAAGATTGTAACTGATTGCCTACTCAGCATTAAACAAAAAGATAAAGCCATATGCAATTAAATCGTTTTGTTTGTATGGGTGGTTTAACTGAGCTCCGGAGGAATCACGGCAAATTTTACTTACATCCAACGAATCTTCATTCACCAGGATGAGTGACATACTCTGAGACACAAGCCGGCAGGAATATCCTGTGGAAAGATCAACCGTCAGGTGTCGTCAGTGTGGCCGTGATGATATAATATGGCTGTGATGATAGACAAGAAATTTCTCTTCTTTGCAATCAGAACAAACAACTCAAAGTGAGCCCTGACAGGCTTTTTGTTTTTACAAAACAAGATTGCATCTGAGGGCGCAATCCTAAGCTGCACTAGAACAGGCAGGCTGGCAGGCCTGCGCTGTATCCTGCATAGCTTAGGAGCAGGCAGGACCCTCTCTGTGGCAAGAACACATGTGCGCGCTCACCAGCCGCCCCAATGGGCTCCTCAGATCTGCACCTGCAGTTTAGCAAGCGCAGAGCCGAGGACATCGCGTAGCCCGAATTGGGGTTGCACAGCCTGGGTATGGGAGCTTGCTATGCTACCTCCACGCTCCTCCCTGGGTCGGTATGCCTCCTGGCCACCCAGAGATACCCTCCCCCCCCCACCCAGAACCGCGCCAACCAAACTCGGTTGGCGCAGGAGCAGTGTAACGTGGGCTTCGGCCAGTGCTGTTGGGCTGACACTGCTGTTAGCATCGGTCCAACGGCAGAAGCCCTGATGCGAGAGTGCCAGTTGGCACCCTTGCGCCAGCGCTGCTGCTGTTGGGCCAATGCAAGAAGCTAGCATTGGCCCAAGGGCACATGCTGGATTGCGCCCTGAGACAGTTTTTAAAAAGGAAATCTGTCTAGATAGAGTAGGAAATCAGACAACGTCAGTCCCACCATTATCAGCCGAAAAGTATTTGCAGGCTAAGTATTCTTTCCAAACAGTGGCGTTAACCATGCTAAAAGAATCCAAGTCTATAAATATTACAGATACCGTTCAGTGGCATTAGCCATTCTAAAGCATCTCATGATTTTATGAAATATTGCTAGAGATCACTGATGTCATGTTTGCAGAGGTAGAAATGCAAACTCTATATGCAGAAGTGCTGCGTAGGACTGCTTATATCAGCAAGATGCTGAGTTATGGGATGATCAGATGCCTTCGTACGTTTCAGGCCGAGGGTTCCTTTTTACCCACAACCTGCATTAAGAGACCCACCTTTAATGTGTTAATCCTATCTGTTCAGCTTACACTTTTTGTCTGAAAGATGACAACACGAAAGGGAAGAGAGGGTTCCTGTCTCTTTAATAGCTGCACAGAAGAGAGAATTTTGGCAGATGCGGTTTGTTGGGCAAAGGTGAGAAAAGCTACACCTACTAAAATTCCCTCTTCTACACAACTATTAAAAAGTACAAGATGTCTGTCATCACATACATCTGGTCACATTCTCTCTCTTTAAAAAGCCCATAAAAAAAAGGGAGACTATCTTCTTTGTTTTTAGTTTCAAAAACTTCAGCACTCTATGCCTGTACTGTATGCAGGAACATATGCTGTGTGAATATGTTTCAACGCACCAGGATCTACAAACTTTAATTACTCTTTGGATACTATTTCCATAATACATAGTTTTTAAATACATACGACTTTATTCATTCCATTTGAATAATATGATAGACGCCCACAACACAGAGATGTATTAAAAGGTAAGCATAATCAAAAGCCACACATTTAAGTATATTCTTTAAACACCCTATGATTTTAAAAAAAATCATTATTTTTATGAATCAAATCTATCGTGTTATACCTTAAAACCTTAAAAGTTTGATCCTTACTCTTTTACTTAGAAGCACAGGTATCTGAAACGAGTTTGAAACTTAGACACAAGGCGTTTGATAGAGGGTAATGGATTCGGTTTTAAATGATTATGAATGTAGACATTAATATTGATATTTGCATTAGATTGATTTCTTAAACTATTCTATTTTTAAAGGGCTATTCACGATAACTGAAGTTCTTAAAAATCAAATCCAGTTTAAGTTAAAAATAAATATGACTTTAAACGTTTTTGGAAATGAAATTAAAATGCCATTGAAAATTACAGAGACAAAAAAAATTTATACTTTGATGAAACGAAGTGAGATTCCTTAAGTCTCTGTTTTTAAAAAAAATTCCTACATGCTTGACATTTATAAATAAGGTCCAGTAACTTTTACATAAAATATTACACACAGTCACAAAAGAATCCTGCAGTTCTCTCCATGTCAAGCACAGTCTTTCTCCAAGGAACAACTGCAGCCCTAAACTGTTACGAATGTGGTATAACTAATTCAAATAGAGATTCCTGATAGTTTCTGACTGGAACAACAGCTGCAACAGAGAACAATAATTTTTAAGCAGTGGCTGCCGGGTGTTTTCTTTTACATTCTTCATATCAAGCAAGACTATTTGACAACAGAAGCAGGAGTCAGGAGAGCTGAACAACAAGTGTGTGTGTGTGTGTGTGTGTGTGTGTGTGTGTGTGTACGCATGCGCACGAGAGAGACTGGCCCAGCGATGGGATTCACAGATTGACAAGGGGAACGCTAGGCGGGACTAACGCGGGGCTTCCGCGTGATTGGCTGCCCATCCGCAGCATTCCGCAGCTGTCCTGGCCTTGGGGCGGGGGCTGCCCCCGGTTAGTGTGCCCCACTGCTGCTTGCCCAGGCACCCGGTGCGATCCTTACCTGTCCCCCGCGGCGAGCGGGAGCCCCCCCCGAGGCCAGGACAGCTGCGGAACGCTGCGGACGGGCTGCCACTCAAGCGGAAGTCCCGCCTAAGTCCCGCCCAGCATTCCTCTTGTCAATTTGTGAATCCCATCGCTAGACTGGCCCATTCATGAGGACAACTGAGGGCCCAATCTTATCCAATTTTTCAGCACCGGTATAGCCACAATGCAGCCCTGAGGTAAGGAAACAAATGTTTCCACACGTGGAGGAAGCCTCTGTAACTGCTCCCTGACCACAAGTTGTAGCGCACACCCCATAGACTTGGCTACACTGGCACTGGAAAATTGGCTGGAGGGACTGTCTACCTCTCATCCAGAGCTCTTAATCCTCTCACTTCCTGGACCAAAAAAAAGGAAGAGAGGGATGGGGTAAGTGTGGAGGAAAGTGGTGACCTACTACATTTCCTTGCTTCATCTCCCAGTTTATTCCCCTCTTCTTTTTCCAGTCTAACGACTGGGAGGAAAAGAAGCTGGCAGGTAAAGAAGGTATTGACATACCAATAGGAAGACTTGGACTGGTTTGGGATGTGTGTGTGTGTGGGGGGGGGGCTCAGTTCGGTAGCTGTAGAAGGAAATTTGGATACGCTGTAACTGTCTGAATTCTCTGATAAAACCCCGGCACTTGGGCAGGGTTGTATTAACTCCTGGCCAGTCCCCCAGGCTTTCAGGTATTTTGGGCCCCCTCCGAAATTTTTCAGGAAAAGGCGGGAATGTCCTTAGCTATACTATCCCTCGTTATGCTCCTCTCCTCAAACGCATCCCTCTGCTAACCCCTGCTAACTGTGCAAGAGGCACTTTTCACGTGGTGTTCCTCTTATATTTAGCAGGGGGAGAATAACAGTCCCTCTTCACCCCAGCACAGTGTCTTTTCTAGTGGCTGCTGCTGCTGGTGTTCTGCATATTTTTAGATTGTGAGCCCTTTCGGACAGGAAGCCATTTAGCTTTATTATACTATTTGCCTGTAAACCGCTTTGAACTTTATGTTGAAAAGCGGTATATAAATACTATTTGAATGAATGAATGAATGAATGAATGAATGAATGAATGAATGAATGAATGAAT
>JAJKFI010016296.1:0-10492 GCA_029204185.1 Lerista edwardsae | reverse complement strand
AGAGAGAGAGAGAGAGAGAGAGAGAGAGAGAGAGAGAGAGAGAGAGAACATTTCCAAAAGTAGGACTTTCAGCTTTGCTGCGAGTCTTCACCCTGTGCCACCCCTTTTTGCCTTTGCACTTCCCTAGACTGGAAACCGGAAATGGCAACTCTTGTCACCTGAAATCTGTTTGATGGTTCTGATGTGTCTCTGCCTTGCTGCTGTTGCCAGGAGTGTTGTCTTGCTCATTACTCTTAACCCCTAGCTATGTTTTCTGTACTTTTCATTCCTTTTTTCCTTTGTGCCTCTTCCTTGAATGTTCTTCCTCAAGACTTTTCAACTTTAGATCTTGCTTTTGCCTTGATCACACATTCTGTTTACTCCCTTTCCTGTTAATTGGATGGACAGCTTGACATGTCGCAGATCCTTTAACTGAGCTGAGATTCAGGTTTCTATATTTCATGGAATGGGATTTCTGGTAGCAGATGAGGCTGTTACTCAAGCTGAATGCTATGCCGGTCACAGCGTTCGTGTGCTGACCGTTTTTCTCAGGGCCTTTCTTAAGTAGCAATTTTATTATTTAAAACATGAAGCTTTGCCATTGACCTTCTGAAATAGGAACTGGTATCTCTCTGAGCTACAGTATCTTGCTGTGTGCTTTCTTCCAAATATACCATTCCCTAAAGGCACACAGTGCTACCTGTCTGCCATACTGAGAAAATTAGGTATCCAGTGAAGTGGGATCACTTTGTGATGCACTGCTGGAAGTGATTAACCTGCAGGAATGGAGAGGCACAGCCCCTGGCACATCTGGAAGCATTCCAAGGGTTAACAATGCTGGGATAATTAGGCTTCATTTTTAATCTCATCACATCATTAAATCCACCAGTTTACATACACACCTGCTTAAAAAAAAATTGCTCAAAAATAACTGAAAACCAGACAAAATACAGGGGATACTATTAGTGGGGTAGCCACAGCACCACGGCCTTCCAGTACTAGAAACGCAACCATATCAACCTAATGTGAGCATCACTGAAAAGGTTTTTTCTCACGGAGAGTGCATCACATGGAAGAAAGAATGTTTAAAATGCGCCTTACTTTGCACATCATCCAGGGCACAATCCTAACCTGGAGTTAGGCCAGGAAAGTTTGGCCAGCACAAGGGCCACCGTAAAGAGCTTTTGGACCATTCTCAGAGTCAGGAAGGATGGCACACATCTGTGTGCTGGCCTCTCTGACTCCAAGAATGGTCCAGACATACTTTATGGCATCCCTTCTGCTGGCCAAACTTTGCTGGCCTGACTGTGCCTACCAAACTCCAGGTTAGGATTGCACTCTCAGTCACATGAGACTTTGCATGCCAGGGATGGTACAGATGAATATAAGCTTCATGTTGTTAGCTGACACACAGGCTAAGGCAAATATAAAACCATGATGATATTTGCCAAAGGAGCAGTTACAGCCAAGGCCGGCTCCAGGAGCTGTGGGGCCCAATGTGGGGCATTCTGGTGGGGCCCCTCACCCTCCCTGCGGGGCCCACACACACCAAGAAATGCACTTGCAGTGCTGGGCGTGGCACCTGGAAGTAGTTGGTGGTGACTTGATGACATCACTGCCAACTGCTTTCAGGAGGCTCATTTTGAGCCATTTGGAGGCAGGGACAGATGGGAGGGCTCATGGTAAAGCTCGCCCCACAGGCCTACAGCCCATAGAGATCCTGTCTGCAGCAGCAGGCAAACTGCCCTCTGCACTGGTGCCAGGCCCGCCAAAGTGCAGGGCCCAATGTGTCAACATTGGTCACATTGGCTTAAGGCCAGCCCTGGTTACAGCTAAATCTGTGCTTTTCAACTGGTAGTTAACTAGTACTACTAATGGGTCCTTGCCAAGCCCCACCACACTGGAAGTGGAAATGTCTGGGCCAGTGGCACACCAATGTGAAGGATGTGATGTGCAACTGTACAGTTGCCTCGCCCTTCAAAAAAGGCCTACTTTTGGAGAAGTACAGTTCTGATGCAGAGTAAAGCCCCAACTTTGGATAAAGTCACTCTCTCCTGGGAGCAGCTGCTGTCTCTGGTACATGCAGAAGACAATAGCTTGAAAAGTAATTCTTGCACTACCACCTCAAAAGGACTGGACTTATCCAACTGTATGTTTGTAGCCTTCACCATATGTGGTGGCAATGTCTTTTATCAGTTAATGATGCATCACATGAAAAAAGAAAGACTTCCTTTTATTGATCCTGAAAATACCGCCAGTCCACTTAATTGGACGGCTATGAGACAGAGAGGGAGAAAATGCTTTCTCTTGTTGTAGTCTTTCCACACTATTCATGTATATATATAAAAGAGAACGTGTGTTTGTACGTGTGCGTGTACGTGTGCGTGCGTGTGCGTGTGTGTGTACGTATGTTCCGCATAGGCTCCACAACGCCTGGACCGATTGACACAAAACTTGGCATGCAGACACTTTGCAGTCTGGCGACAAACACTGGGGAAGTCAGAACCCCCCCCCCCCGGACTCCTGGGGGTGGGGTGCGGCAGGGGGTTGAAACGTAAACATGATTGCAAACGGCCGACATCAGTGTCGAATCCGTCGTTTCTGGGGTCGCAGAGACGAAGAAGGGGCGCAAAAAACCCGTCCACCATGCCCTCCTATAACGCCTGGACTGATTGATGCCAAACTTGGCATGCATGTGCCTTCCAGTCTGGTGACAAACACTGGGGGGGGGGTCAGACCCCCCCCCAGGACACCCGGGGGTGGGGGGTCGGGGACCCCATGTGAAAATGATGGAAAACAGCAGAAATTGGCATCAAATCCATAGTTTCTGGGGTTGCCGAGACAAACGGCGATGCTCCCGACACTGGTGGAGTCTGAGTTCATCCCCCCCTCGGTGTGGGGGGCGAGAAGGGTGCGAAACAAAATGTCCGCCATGCCCTGCTGGAACGCCTGGACCGATTACCACCAAACTCGGCATGCACATGCCTTGCGGCCTGGCCACAAACACTGCAGGGGTCGGGCTCCCCTAGCGCCCTGGGGGTGGACAGGGGCCCCACGTGAAAATGGTCAAAAACTGCCAAAAGTGGCATAGAATCCGTCGTTTCTGGGGTCGCCGAGATGAGTGGCGATGCTCCCGACTCCACTGGAGTCCAGGTTTGGCCCCTCCTCGGCGTGGGGGGCAAGAAGGGGTGCGAAACAAAATGTCCGACATGCCCCGCTTGAACGCCTGGACCGAGTGGCACCAAACTCGGCATGCGGATGCCTGGCGGCCGGGTGACAAACACTGCGGGGGTCAGGGCCCCCTACTGCCCCTGGGGGTGGGGGTACGCAAGGGGCCCCATGTGAAAATGGTCAAAAATGGCTGAAATTGGTTTTGGATCCATGGTTTCTGGGGCCGCCGAGACAAGTGGTGATGCTCCCGATGCCATTGGAATCCAGTTTCAGCCCCCCCCTTGATGTGGGGGCGAGAAGGGGTACAAAATAAAATGTCCGCCATGCCCCGCTGGAATGCCTGCAGCGATTCACACCAGTACGCTTTACGGTCTGGGGACAAACACTATGGGGGTCAGACCCCCCTAGCGCCCCCAGGGGTGGGGGTGCACAGGGGCCCCCATGTGAAAATGGTCGAAAACGGCCGAAATCGGTGTCAAATCCATAGTGTCCGGGGTCGCCAAGACGAATGGCGATGCTCCCGATGCCATTTGAGTCCATGTTCGGATGGGATAATTTGTTGCCCAGGCAACACCGGGTAAAAAAAGCTAGTAATTTTATAACACTCTGTCATGAATACCCCGAGCCATCTTTTCGTTACATCTTTTCCCTTGCTATTTAGAATAGCAACAAGAGTATACACTGAGCTGGCATAGCATAGCATAGTGCAGAACTGAAAAGACTGAGCTGTGGTACAGGGCTTCCCTGGTCTGAATCTTGCCACTTCTATGAACTCACTAGGGCCCAATCCTATCCAACTTTCCAGCATCAATGCCACTGCAACACAGCTCCAAAATAAGGGAGCAAACATCTCCTTACCTTGAGGAGGTCTCAGTGATTTCCACCCGACCACTGGATGCAGTGCATGTCCCATTGGCACAGATGCACCAGTGCTGGCAAATTGGATAGGATTGGGCCCTAGCTGCCCTCAGCCTCTCAGCCTCAGCTGTGATACGGGGATAAAAATGTTTATGTATCTTACAGGGTTGTTTTAAGGATGACATGAAGGTAATGCACTTTGCAAAATCAGAGTGTGACAGAATGCTAAGTACTATGACATACATTCATGTATTTTTTTTCTTATATTTATCCCCTTGGAACCACTTTCAATTTGTTGGTTTTGGTAAAAATCTCACTTCAATCTCACTAGTAGTCAGTAGCACAAGATCAGGTATTTAGAAAAGCTCATTAGCCCAAGCGAGAGTGGGGGGGAGGGGGGAATGATATCACTGAAATCTCTGAAACCATAGCAACAGGAATCAGTGATAAAGGTAAAGGATGGCAGAACCATAACTTTTCCTATGCCTTTAAGTCAAGGTATATTTAGGGCTTTATACTAAATCTAGTGGATTTGTCCTGTAACTACTGGGACTGAAGAGGTGAATTATGAGATTTGTGTTGTGGTTAAGCCCATTTATTGAGGTAATGTGAACAAAATGCTTTCCCCTTATTTTCAGTTTGCTCAGCACTGGGGAATGCAACAGGGGAAGTGATAATACCTGGGAATAAATTTAACTCTGCACATTCATGCCACTGATAGTAACATGCCTCCTAAGAGGCTCACAAGTCTTAGGAAATAAGCCACACAGAGTAAACGTCTACCACCACCTCCTTTCATAACAGCATTGTATCTCGGCACAGGGAGGCAAGGGGGATGAAGGGTACAGAAGCAAAACAAATGTATCAGGAGAATCAAAAACACAAAGACGAGTCTTGTCTTACCATAGAGAGACCAATTTATTTCAGCATCAGCTTTTGTGGACCAGCCGTCCATCAGATGCATGGTGATGCAGCTGTAGGAAATGTGAGTGTTAAGGTGCAACATGTTGTTGCTGCTGCTACAACATGACTAAGGGCGCAATCCTAACCTGGAGTTAGGCTAGCACAGTTAGACCAGCAAAGTTTGGCTGACATAGGGGCCACTGTAAAGTATGTTTGGATCACTCTTGGAATTGGAGAGGCCAGCACACAGATGTGAGCCATCCTCCCTGATTCAGAGAGTGGTCCAAACGTGCTTTTGGGTGTCTCTTGTGCCAGCCAATCTTTGCTGGCCTAACTGTGCCGGCCTAACTCCAGGTTAGGATTATGCCCTAAGGCAAAACAGGCGTGACTTTAAATGTGTGGTTGCTTCCCTGTGTCATTCCTTTTTTATTGATAAATGCCCTGAAGCCTTTCCTCTTCCCATCAGACATGAAATGTTTCTGTTCATTGCAACATTCAGCATTGGATTATCAGGTGACTCATGAACCATCAACTCACGAGCCATTTATTGATGTGTTTTGCTATATAAACCGCTTTGTGAACGTTTTATTGAAAAATGGTATATAAATATGAATGATAATGAACCTACTGTCAGTTAAATTAGTACTTAATCACACATGTCATTGCATACATTTAAGGTCAGGAATACAACTTGCCTTCTTAGTGGAGGACAAAGCAGGGAAGGCGTGATTGATTAGCGATACACAGACGTGACACACAGAAAGAAATCCCATATGGGAATACAAAAAAAAATAGACACACATATAACAAGAAAGCCAAATAGTTATTCACTCAAGCAGAGTACTTTCAATATAATAGAAATATAATGAACTACCATGCCTGTTTTGGCCCTAACGCAACTCTCCACTGGTCATATCAAATAATCCTGGCAAGAATTGTTTGGTAATGGTACTGAGAATTCGCTATTAGAGATCAATAGCATCCTTCACACCACTGTAGTTCCTGGGAATCCTTGAACAGTGAATGATGGTTAATTCCATTTAAATCTTTAGTGCATGCATGTCCGCAAACAAACTGCAATGGGTCTTCACTAAAACATTATAGATGTCATCATTAGATAAGATTTATTTTCTACACACGATTACAGTGGTTCTCAAACTTTTTAGACCGGGACCCACTTTTTAGAATGACACTTGTATCGGGAATCACCAGAAGTGATGTCATTAAACTGGAAGTGATGTCATGACAGTAAGTGACATCATCAAGCAGGAAGTGCTATCATTTAACAATAAAATGACACTCCTAGAATGCAAATTGGCATTCTTGGACTGCACCAATTGAACAACCATGGACACAAAAAAACAAGATTAGGACAAAATATTATGTAAAAGCCCTGAACTAAAAACATTTTTTAAAACGCTGACTTGAAAATTCAAACTGTTAACACTCACAAAAGGAATATAGCAGGAGTAAGGTCTGCAGCTTCCAAGATGGCTGCTCCCAGCTCTCTGTAACGCACCTGACATCAGGTCGCGAACCACCAAGTGCGTCCCAACCCACAGTTTGAATAACAGTGCACTATTATGTATATTTTTTCCATTTTTATATGTAGAAATACAGAAATGAAGATTAAACATGATCCTTTCCTTTAAAAAATCTTTAGATCTGCCTCTTTGCTTGAGCACCCACCATAAATCACATGACATAAGATTGCTCTTTGGAATAAATTGGGGCACTTTATTGATTATATAACTCTGCTGGTTATATAATCATGCTGCTGGCTGGAGCACATCTTGACAGAGGAAGACACTTCTGCTGTCACAAAATGGCCAATGACAGCTTGTGGAGTGGAGAGACAGAAGTGCTCCAACCTCACCGACAGACCCTGCCATGCCTGTAGGAGTAGGTAAGACAGTGGAGGGATCAGAAGGTAGGCAATGTTATTGCATTCCAAATGGCAAGCTCAAGGTCCATGCCGCTCTGCTCTGTCTTGCCTCGACCAGGATGGAGCTCAGCAAGAGAGGTCATCACATGTAATGGCAGCATGGTCACTTTTGCCGGGCTCCATTATTTGGTCATTCCTCAGCAATGACAGTCCCATCTTCCAGAGTTATGAAAGAGCCTAAGGGCCTCCTCTTACACCCCAATCTTACTGGGCCTTGCCGCCAGCCCAACGTGCAGAACATGCCTGCGGAAAAGTGCCGTAAAGCGCACTCCAGCAGCATGCATGGGAAGAGAAATCACCATGAATGCACTTCCTATATAACATGCAAGATGGAATGCCATGCCTCTTGTAGTAAGAGAACAGAGAGGTGATGAGCCTTTCATTCACCTTCCCTTTTCTCCCCAGCCCTTTACACCAATCTGTTCTTCTCCTAACAAGTTAATTTCCAGCCTTGGATAAAAGGAACTGGGGGGGGGGGTTGCCAAGAAGAAGTGAAGGGGGGGGAAAGAAAGGGTTCCACCTGTTCCCTCTCCCACCACATCTGCATTTGAATTCAGGACCCATGCCACTTCTTTGCAGCTATACAGTGGCAACCCACATTCTAAGACACAGGACTACTGCCATAATTTCTAGCTTGGTTGTTAACGTTCAGTAAAGGAATATCACCCATTTTGAAATATGCTGCTATTTTGTTTGGACTGTGATTTTTTCCCTGGTCATTATTTTAGTGATTCACTTCTGAGTATATGCGTGTGAAGATGTAGCAATGAAAGGTCCAGACCAAACAATATACTTTTGATATAGCATAATTGACTCTCGGAGAGACACTAGATTTTGCCTCAATGACTAATGCTGCACCACAGGCCACGATTGGATCTGCAAAGAATATTGCTTATTTGCCAGTTTTCACTCATCTCAGTGTATGGTTGGCACAGTCACTTTCGCCATTTTAAAGAGAACTAGTCTGCAAAATTGAAGAGGGGGAAAAAAAATGTTAACTGTGCTTCCAATCTGCTATTTATCCAGATTATTTTTATGTGTGTTATCTCATACCACTTTAAACTTCCAAGGTCAGCATTCTCAATGCAGTAACAATCACTCATATCTGAAGTAACCGAAGAGGCAGAGAGAGTTCGGGCAGGAAGGGGGAAATGAGAGTAAGCAAAGCAGAGGCGAAAGGTCTAGGGAGGTTAAAAGTATAGAAATCAGGGCAGTCAGACATATCTACGTTCTTGCTGAAAAGCTGCCAGGGAACTGGTACGTTTCAGCATCAAATGGAAGAATGATCCACTTGCATTTGCTGTGTGAGGAGCTGTTATTTATCCAGAACAAGCCTTTCTGTGGTTCAGCGCGGCAGTCTCATATTTGGCAATGCTGCAACACAAGGCTGGGTTAACCCTATCTCTAGCAAACAGAAGCGTCAAGGATGCACCTCCTGAGCCGCCAACGGTTTAAACCTGCTAGCATCAGAGGATATGTTGAAAAGTGTTGCTTTAAAAAAAAAAAAAGACAAAAAAGGCAAAGGAAATCACCATGGCTTAGGGATATTTGTCTCGCTCAGCCACATGGAACTGAGATTTGTAACCTCTTCAAAAATACATATAGAAACTCCAGGAGAAGGAACTCCTGCTGCAAAGTCTGGCACAGTGTTTCTTACCCACAGTCCTTTGTGCTTCCTTTCCCCCTTGCATTTTCCAATGATTAAAGGATCTGAGAGGACACCAGAGGCATCTCTTCTTCTCTGACTGAAGAGTGATGAAACTATCTGGAAGCTGAAGGGGAGGGGGTTGGGTCTCTGTCCAGTTCAAAGTCAGCCTTTTCACAAGTTTTGTCCTCCCCTTTGCTCCTTACTCTTACCCAGATTGAAGCCTGTTTAGTTTCTGTGCCTGGAAATTCAGAACATTTTTGAACTTTATCAAGGACGATATTTTGTAACCTTGGGGCCAAAACACACACACTCTATAGACATGAAAAGACCTACACCTCAACAACATGACTACAATGAAATTTTTGTTTTGATTGATGATAGAAGCCTCTAGTCCCAGAGTTTCTCAAACTGTGGGCTGGGACCCACTGGGAGGGTAAAGACCCAATTTATGGTGGGTCCTGCAGACTCTCCATTAATGAGTCTCCGTGTTTAAAACAGGATAAAAATACGAGTGATAGAATGATTATATAACTCAGAGCGTAATCCTACCCAGCGCTGGAATGGCAAGGCTGGCCGGCCAGCGCCATATCCAATGCTGGGTTGGGGGAAACTGGAGCCTCCTGCAGCTAAAGAGCGGGCGCAGATCTGAGGAGACCGCATGGCCCAAATCGGGGCTGCACAGTCTGTGGAACGGGCCTGGGATTCAGCCTTACAGCCGAATCTGAGGCCTGCCCATGTCCCGCCCCCACCTCCCTCCCTTCCGCCAATCCCCGGGGTGCGCTGTCAGCGCACCTCCCTTATGCCGGCCAGTTTCAGCCAATGCGAGGGAGGTGCTGTGTGGGCGCTACAGGCGCCTGTGGCCTTAGCGCTGACGCGGGGCACCCAATCAGTGCCCCCATGTCAGCACTAAGCGCACAGTGCCGGCTCAACCCTATCGTGCCGGTGCTGCACAGGAGGCAGGATTGCACTGCCCGTGTTTCCCAAACGATGGGTCTGCAGCTCACCAGTGGGTATCAACCCACTTTTGGAGTTCTCAAATCCGCCCCTTTCAGATGCCTTCAGAGGCAGTTGGGACCAGTGAAGGACGTTGCTGACAGCCCCTTTGGTCACTTTCAAAGTTCCTGATCCACCCTGTACAGGCTTTGCAAAGTGGGCAATGGAGACACTGGGGAACTATTCTCATGGTGGTATTAACCAGTGGTGGGATTCAAATAAATGAACAACCAGTTCTATGACGTCATAGCCAGAGCCAAAAAAAACCCGAAGCCAGCCAAGGTAAGCGAGTGGGCGGGGCCCGGCCATTTAAACCTGAATTTCACTACTGGTATTAACCAATCCACCACGTGAAGCAAATATTTCAATCTAACTCAGCAGGGACGGGCCGATGCTGATTGTCTCTGGGATTCTGGGACCTTCTACTTGCAAGGACTTTCTACTTGCGGGGGTTACATGATGCAAAGCACCCCTAAACCCACAGTACTTATGAGGTTAACCTATGTATGTCAGAGCTTAAAAGAAATGTGCTGGGATCATATCTATCCTAATTTTGGGTCTTCTTTGAAAATCCTGTTCATTTCCAAATCTATTTCAGTTTTTTTTTATTTCATGGGCGGGGGGAGGGGGAAGGGAAACAAGAGCTGCTGTGAAACTCATTTTTTCATGTTCAACTACCTAGTTATCACCTTCTTTGATTAGACCAATTTTCCTTCTTGATTAGATCAATTTCTAGAGTAGTTTTTGAATGTCTTGAAACTTTCAGCCCATTTCTCAGTCTTTCAAATTGCAAATTGTAACCACTTTTATTCTGTATATTTAAACTTTGTCATTAGACTAGGCCGCTTTCATTTCCTTCCATCTGACATGCCTTGGATCAGTTTTATGGCCACTGTGACCCAAAATATCTTCTATCCCATCTCAGAATAAGCTTTTGCTATTCATTGGTGCTCTCTCTCTCTCTCTCTCTCTCTCTCTCTCTCTCTCTCTCTCTC
>JAJKFI010016295.1:0-10489 GCA_029204185.1 Lerista edwardsae | reverse complement strand
AGAGAGAGAGAGAGAGAGAGAGAGAGAGAGAGAGAGAGAGAGAGAGAACATTTCCAAAAGTAGGACTTTCAGCTTTGCTGCGAGTCTTCACCCTGTGCCACCCCTTTTTGCCTTTGCACTTCCCTAGACTGGAAACCGGAAATGGCAACTCTTGTCACCTGAAATCTGTTTGATGGTTCTGATGTGTCTCTGCCTTGCTGCTGTTGCCAGGAGTGTTGTCTTGCTCATTACTCTTAACCCCTAGCTATGTTTTCTGTACTTTTCATTCCTTTTTTCCTTTGTGCCTCTTCCTTGAATGTTCTTCCTCAAGACTTTTCAACTTTAGATCTTGCTTTTGCCTTGATCACACATTCTGTTTACTCCCTTTCCTGTTAATTGGATGGACAGCTTGACATGTCGCAGATCCTTTAACTGAGCTGAGATTCAGGTTTCTATATTTCATGGAATGGGATTTCTGGTAGCAGATGAGGCTGTTACTCAAGCTGAATGCTATGCCGGTCACAGCGTTCGTGTGCTGACCGTTTTTCTCAGGGCCTTTCTTAAGTAGCAATTTTATTATTTAAAACATGAAGCTTTGCCATTGACCTTCTGAAATAGGAACTGGTATCTCTCTGAGCTACAGTATCTTGCTGTGTGCTTTCTTCCAAATATACCATTCCCTAAAGGCACACAGTGCTACCTGTCTGCCATACTGAGAAAATTAGGTATCCAGTGAAGTGGGATCACTTTGTGATGCACTGCTGGAAGTGATTAACCTGCAGGAATGGAGAGGCACAGCCCCTGGCACATCTGGAAGCATTCCAAGGGTTAACAATGCTGGGATAATTAGGCTTCATTTTTAATCTCATCACATCATTAAATCCACCAGTTTACATACACACCTGCTTAAAAAAAAATTGCTCAAAAATAACTGAAAACCAGACAAAATACAGGGGATACTATTAGTGGGGTAGCCACAGCACCACGGCCTTCCAGTACTAGAAACGCAACCATATCAACCTAATGTGAGCATCACTGAAAAGGTTTTTTCTCACGGAGAGTGCATCACATGGAAGAAAGAATGTTTAAAATGCGCCTTACTTTGCACATCATCCAGGGCACAATCCTAACCTGGAGTTAGGCCAGGAAAGTTTGGCCAGCACAAGGGCCACCGTAAAGAGCTTTTGGACCATTCTCAGAGTCAGGAAGGATGGCACACATCTGTGTGCTGGCCTCTCTGACTCCAAGAATGGTCCAGACATACTTTATGGCATCCCTTCTGCTGGCCAAACTTTGCTGGCCTGACTGTGCCTACCAAACTCCAGGTTAGGATTGCACTCTCAGTCACATGAGACTTTGCATGCCAGGGATGGTACAGATGAATATAAGCTTCATGTTGTTAGCTGACACACAGGCTAAGGCAAATATAAAACCATGATGATATTTGCCAAAGGAGCAGTTACAGCCAAGGCCGGCTCCAGGAGCTGTGGGGCCCAATGTGGGGCATTCTGGTGGGGCCCCTCACCCTCCCTGCGGGGCCCACACACACCAAGAAATGCACTTGCAGTGCTGGGCGTGGCACCTGGAAGTAGTTGGTGGTGACTTGATGACATCACTGCCAACTGCTTTCAGGAGGCTCATTTTGAGCCATTTGGAGGCAGGGACAGATGGGAGGGCTCATGGTAAAGCTCGCCCCACAGGCCTACAGCCCATAGAGATCCTGTCTGCAGCAGCAGGCAAACTGCCCTCTGCACTGGTGCCAGGCCCGCCAAAGTGCAGGGCCCAATGTGTCAACATTGGTCACATTGGCTTAAGGCCAGCCCTGGTTACAGCTAAATCTGTGCTTTTCAACTGGTAGTTAACTAGTACTACTAATGGGTCCTTGCCAAGCCCCACCACACTGGAAGTGGAAATGTCTGGGCCAGTGGCACACCAATGTGAAGGATGTGATGTGCAACTGTACAGTTGCCTCGCCCTTCAAAAAAGGCCTACTTTTGGAGAAGTACAGTTCTGATGCAGAGTAAAGCCCCAACTTTGGATAAAGTCACTCTCTCCTGGGAGCAGCTGCTGTCTCTGGTACATGCAGAAGACAATAGCTTGAAAAGTAATTCTTGCACTACCACCTCAAAAGGACTGGACTTATCCAACTGTATGTTTGTAGCCTTCACCATATGTGGTGGCAATGTCTTTTATCAGTTAATGATGCATCACATGAAAAAAGAAAGACTTCCTTTTATTGATCCTGAAAATACCGCCAGTCCACTTAATTGGACGGCTATGAGACAGAGAGGGAGAAAATGCTTTCTCTTGTTGTAGTCTTTCCACACTATTCATGTATATATATAAAAGAGAACGTGTGTTTGTACGTGTGCGTGTACGTGTGCGTGCGTGTGCGTGTGTGTGTACGTATGTTCCGCATAGGCTCCACAACGCCTGGACCGATTGACACAAAACTTGGCATGCAGACACTTTGCAGTCTGGCGACAAACACTGGGGAAGTCAGAACCCCCCCCCCCGGACTCCTGGGGGTGGGGTGCGGCAGGGGGTTGAAACGTAAACATGATTGCAAACGGCCGACATCAGTGTCGAATCCGTCGTTTCTGGGGTCGCAGAGACGAAGAAGGGGCGCAAAAAACCCGTCCACCATGCCCTCCTATAACGCCTGGACTGATTGATGCCAAACTTGGCATGCATGTGCCTTCCAGTCTGGTGACAAACACTGGGGGGGGGGTCAGACCCCCCCCCAGGACACCCGGGGGTGGGGGGTCGGGGACCCCATGTGAAAATGATGGAAAACAGCAGAAATTGGCATCAAATCCATAGTTTCTGGGGTTGCCGAGACAAACGGCGATGCTCCCGACACTGGTGGAGTCTGAGTTCATCCCCCCCTCGGTGTGGGGGGCGAGAAGGGTGCGAAACAAAATGTCCGCCATGCCCTGCTGGAACGCCTGGACCGATTACCACCAAACTCGGCATGCACATGCCTTGCGGCCTGGCCACAAACACTGCAGGGGTCGGGCTCCCCTAGCGCCCTGGGGGTGGACAGGGGCCCCACGTGAAAATGGTCAAAAACTGCCAAAAGTGGCATAGAATCCGTCGTTTCTGGGGTCGCCGAGATGAGTGGCGATGCTCCCGACTCCACTGGAGTCCAGGTTTGGCCCCTCCTCGGCGTGGGGGGCAAGAAGGGGTGCGAAACAAAATGTCCGACATGCCCCGCTTGAACGCCTGGACCGAGTGGCACCAAACTCGGCATGCGGATGCCTGGCGGCCGGGTGACAAACACTGCGGGGGTCAGGGCCCCCTACTGCCCCTGGGGGTGGGGGTACGCAAGGGGCCCCATGTGAAAATGGTCAAAAATGGCTGAAATTGGTTTTGGATCCATGGTTTCTGGGGCCGCCGAGACAAGTGGTGATGCTCCCGATGCCATTGGAATCCAGTTTCAGCCCCCCCTTGATGTGGGGGCGAGAAGGGGTACAAAATAAAATGTCCGCCATGCCCCGCTGGAATGCCTGCAGCGATTCACACCAGTACGCTTTACGGTCTGGGGACAAACACTATGGGGGTCAGACCCCCCTAGCGCCCCCAGGGGTGGGGGTGCACAGGGGCCCCCATGTGAAAATGGTCGAAAACGGCCGAAATCGGTGTCAAATCCATAGTGTCCGGGGTCGCCAAGACGAATGGCGATGCTCCCGATGCCATTTGAGTCCATGTTCGGATGGGATAATTTGTTGCCCAGGCAACACCGGGTAAAAAAAGCTAGTAATTTTATAACACTCTGTCATGAATACCCCGAGCCATCTTTTCGTTACATCTTTTCCCTTGCTATTTAGAATAGCAACAAGAGTATACACTGAGCTGGCATAGCATAGCATAGTGCAGAACTGAAAAGACTGAGCTGTGGTACAGGGCTTCCCTGGTCTGAATCTTGCCACTTCTATGAACTCACTAGGGCCCAATCCTATCCAACTTTCCAGCATCAATGCCACTGCAACACAGCTCCAAAATAAGGGAGCAAACATCTCCTTACCTTGAGGAGGTCTCAGTGATTTCCACCCGACCACTGGATGCAGTGCATGTCCCATTGGCACAGATGCACCAGTGCTGGCAAATTGGATAGGATTGGGCCCTAGCTGCCCTCAGCCTCTCAGCCTCAGCTGTGATACGGGGATAAAAATGTTTATGTATCTTACAGGGTTGTTTTAAGGATGACATGAAGGTAATGCACTTTGCAAAATCAGAGTGTGACAGAATGCTAAGTACTATGACATACATTCATGTATTTTTTTTCTTATATTTATCCCCTTGGAACCACTTTCAATTTGTTGGTTTTGGTAAAAATCTCACTTCAATCTCACTAGTAGTCAGTAGCACAAGATCAGGTATTTAGAAAAGCTCATTAGCCCAAGCGAGAGTGGGGGGAGGGGGGAATGATATCACTGAAATCTCTGAAACCATAGCAACAGGAATCAGTGATAAAGGTAAAGGATGGCAGAACCATAACTTTTCCTATGCCTTTAAGTCAAGGTATATTTAGGGCTTTATACTAAATCTAGTGGATTTGTCCTGTAACTACTGGGACTGAAGAGGTGAATTATGAGATTTGTGTTGTGGTTAAGCCCATTTATTGAGGTAATGTGAACAAAATGCTTTCCCCTTATTTTCAGTTTGCTCAGCACTGGGGAATGCAACAGGGGAAGTGATAATACCTGGGAATAAATTTAACTCTGCACATTCATGCCACTGATAGTAACATGCCTCCTAAGAGGCTCACAAGTCTTAGGAAATAAGCCACACAGAGTAAACGTCTACCACCACCTCCTTTCATAACAGCATTGTATCTCGGCACAGGGAGGCAAGGGGGATGAAGGGTACAGAAGCAAAACAAATGTATCAGGAGAATCAAAAACACAAAGACGAGTCTTGTCTTACCATAGAGAGACCAATTTATTTCAGCATCAGCTTTTGTGGACCAGCCGTCCATCAGATGCATGGTGATGCAGCTGTAGGAAATGTGAGTGTTAAGGTGCAACATGTTGTTGCTGCTGCTACAACATGACTAAGGGCGCAATCCTAACCTGGAGTTAGGCTAGCACAGTTAGACCAGCAAAGTTTGGCTGACATAGGGGCCACTGTAAAGTATGTTTGGATCACTCTTGGAATTGGAGAGGCCAGCACACAGATGTGAGCCATCCTCCCTGATTCAGAGAGTGGTCCAAACGTGCTTTTGGGTGTCTCTTGTGCCAGCCAATCTTTGCTGGCCTAACTGTGCCGGCCTAACTCCAGGTTAGGATTATGCCCTAAGGCAAAACAGGCGTGACTTTAAATGTGTGGTTGCTTCCCTGTGTCATTCCTTTTTTATTGATAAATGCCCTGAAGCCTTTCCTCTTCCCATCAGACATGAAATGTTTCTGTTCATTGCAACATTCAGCATTGGATTATCAGGTGACTCATGAACCATCAACTCACGAGCCATTTATTGATGTGTTTTGCTATATAAACCGCTTTGTGAACGTTTTATTGAAAAATGGTATATAAATATGAATGATAATGAACCTACTGTCAGTTAAATTAGTACTTAATCACACATGTCATTGCATACATTTAAGGTCAGGAATACAACTTGCCTTCTTAGTGGAGGACAAAGCAGGGAAGGCGTGATTGATTAGCGATACACAGACGTGACACACAGAAAGAAATCCCATATGGGAATACAAAAAAAAATAGACACACATATAACAAGAAAGCCAAATAGTTATTCACTCAAGCAGAGTACTTTCAATATAATAGAAATATAATGAACTACCATGCCTGTTTTGGCCCTAACGCAACTCTCCACTGGTCATATCAAATAATCCTGGCAAGAATTGTTTGGTAATGGTACTGAGAATTCGCTATTAGAGATCAATAGCATCCTTCACACCACTGTAGTTCCTGGGAATCCTTGAACAGTGAATGATGGTTAATTCCATTTAAATCTTTAGTGCATGCATGTCCGCAAACAAACTGCAATGGGTCTTCACTAAAACATTATAGATGTCATCATTAGATAAGATTTATTTTCTACACACGATTACAGTGGTTCTCAAACTTTTTAGACCGGGACCCACTTTTTAGAATGACACTTGTATCGGGAATCACCAGAAGTGATGTCATTAAACTGGAAGTGATGTCATGACAGTAAGTGACATCATCAAGCAGGAAGTGCTATCATTTAACAATAAAATGACACTCCTAGAATGCAAATTGGCATTCTTGGACTGCACCAATTGAACAACCATGGACACAAAAAAACAAGATTAGGACAAAATATTATGTAAAAGCCCTGAACTAAAAACATTTTTTAAAACGCTGACTTGAAAATTCAAACTGTTAACACTCACAAAAGGAATATAGCAGGAGTAAGGTCTGCAGCTTCCAAGATGGCTGCTCCCAGCTCTCTGTAACGCACCTGACATCAGGTCGCGAACCACCAAGTGCGTCCCAACCCACAGTTTGAATAACAGTGCACTATTATGTATATTTTTTCCATTTTTATATGTAGAAATACAGAAATGAAGATTAAACATGATCCTTTCCTTTAAAAAATCTTTAGATCTGCCTCTTTGCTTGAGCACCCACCATAAATCACATGACATAAGATTGCTCTTTGGAATAAATTGGGGCACTTTATTGATTATATAACTCTGCTGGTTATATAATCATGCTGCTGGCTGGAGCACATCTTGACAGAGGAAGACACTTCTGCTGTCACAAAATGGCCAATGACAGCTTGTGGAGTGGAGAGACAGAAGTGCTCCAACCTCACCGACAGACCCTGCCATGCCTGTAGGAGTAGGTAAGACAGTGGAGGGATCAGAAGGTAGGCAATGTTATTGCATTCCAAATGGCAAGCTCAAGGTCCATGCCGCTCTGCTCTGTCTTGCCTCGACCAGGATGGAGCTCAGCAAGAGAGGTCATCACATGTAATGGCAGCATGGTCACTTTTGCCGGGCTCCATTATTTGGTCATTCCTCAGCAATGACAGTCCCATCTTCCAGAGTTATGAAAGAGCCTAAGGGCCTCCTCTTACACCCCAATCTTACTGGGCCTTGCCGCCAGCCCAACGTGCAGAACATGCCTGCGGAAAAGTGCCGTAAAGCGCACTCCAGCAGCATGCATGGGAAGAGAAATCACCATGAATGCACTTCCTATATAACATGCAAGATGGAATGCCATGCCTCTTGTAGTAAGAGAACAGAGAGGTGATGAGCCTTTCATTCACCTTCCCTTTTCTCCCCAGCCCTTTACACCAATCTGTTCTTCTCCTAACAAGTTAATTTCCAGCCTTGGATAAAAGGAACTGGGGGGGGGGGTTGCCAAGAAGAAGTGAAGGGGGGGGAAAGAAAGGGTTCCACCTGTTCCCTCTCCCACCACATCTGCATTTGAATTCAGGACCCATGCCACTTCTTTGCAGCTATACAGTGGCAACCCACATTCTAAGACACAGGACTACTGCCATAATTTCTAGCTTGGTTGTTAACGTTCAGTAAAGGAATATCACCCATTTTGAAATATGCTGCTATTTTGTTTGGACTGTGATTTTTTCCCTGGTCATTATTTTAGTGATTCACTTCTGAGTATATGCGTGTGAAGATGTAGCAATGAAAGGTCCAGACCAAACAATATACTTTTGATATAGCATAATTGACTCTCGGAGAGACACTAGATTTTGCCTCAATGACTAATGCTGCACCACAGGCCACGATTGGATCTGCAAAGAATATTGCTTATTTGCCAGTTTTCACTCATCTCAGTGTATGGTTGGCACAGTCACTTTCGCCATTTTAAAGAGAACTAGTCTGCAAAATTGAAGAGGGGGAAAAAAAATGTTAACTGTGCTTCCAATCTGCTATTTATCCAGATTATTTTTATGTGTGTTATCTCATACCACTTTAAACTTCCAAGGTCAGCATTCTCAATGCAGTAACAATCACTCATATCTGAAGTAACCGAAGAGGCAGAGAGAGTTCGGGCAGGAAGGGGGAAATGAGAGTAAGCAAAGCAGAGGCGAAAGGTCTAGGGAGGTTAAAAGTATAGAAATCAGGGCAGTCAGACATATCTACGTTCTTGCTGAAAAGCTGCCAGGGAACTGGTACGTTTCAGCATCAAATGGAAGAATGATCCACTTGCATTTGCTGTGTGAGGAGCTGTTATTTATCCAGAACAAGCCTTTCTGTGGTTCAGCGCGGCAGTCTCATATTTGGCAATGCTGCAACACAAGGCTGGGTTAACCCTATCTCTAGCAAACAGAAGCGTCAAGGATGCACCTCCTGAGCCGCCAACGGTTTAAACCTGCTAGCATCAGAGGATATGTTGAAAAGTGTTGCTTTAAAAAAAAAAAAAGACAAAAAAGGCAAAGGAAATCACCATGGCTTAGGGATATTTGTCTCGCTCAGCCACATGGAACTGAGATTTGTAACCTCTTCAAAAATACATATAGAAACTCCAGGAGAAGGAACTCCTGCTGCAAAGTCTGGCACAGTGTTTCTTACCCACAGTCCTTTGTGCTTCCTTTCCCCCTTGCATTTTCCAATGATTAAAGGATCTGAGAGGACACCAGAGGCATCTCTTCTTCTCTGACTGAAGAGTGATGAAACTATCTGGAAGCTGAAGGGGAGGGGGTTGGGTCTCTGTCCAGTTCAAAGTCAGCCTTTTCACAAGTTTTGTCCTCCCCTTTGCTCCTTACTCTTACCCAGATTGAAGCCTGTTTAGTTTCTGTGCCTGGAAATTCAGAACATTTTTGAACTTTATCAAGGACGATATTTTGTAACCTTGGGGCCAAAACACACACACTCTATAGACATGAAAAGACCTACACCTCAACAACATGACTACAATGAAATTTTTGTTTTGATTGATGATAGAAGCCTCTAGTCCCAGAGTTTCTCAAACTGTGGGCTGGGACCCACTGGGAGGGTAAAGACCCAATTTATGGTGGGTCCTGCAGACTCTCCATTAATGAGTCTCCGTGTTTAAAACAGGATAAAAATACGAGTGATAGAATGATTATATAACTCAGAGCGTAATCCTACCCAGCGCTGGAATGGCAAGGCTGGCCGGCCAGCGCCATATCCAATGCTGGGTTGGGGGAAACTGGAGCCTCCTGCAGCTAAAGAGCGGGCGCAGATCTGAGGAGACCGCATGGCCCAAATCGGGGCTGCACAGTCTGTGGAACGGGCCTGGGATTCAGCCTTACAGCCGAATCTGAGGCCTGCCCATGTCCCGCCCCCACCTCCCTCCCTTCCGCCAATCCCCGGGGTGCGCTGTCAGCGCACCTCCCTTATGCCGGCCAGTTTCAGCCAATGCGAGGGAGGTGCTGTGTGGGCGCTACAGGCGCCTGTGGCCTTAGCGCTGACGCGGGGCACCCAATCAGTGCCCCCATGTCAGCACTAAGCGCACAGTGCCGGCTCAACCCTATCGTGCCGGTGCTGCACAGGAGGCAGGATTGCACTGCCCGTGTTTCCCAAACGATGGGTCTGCAGCTCACCAGTGGGTATCAACCCACTTTTGGAGTTCTCAAATCCGCCCCTTTCAGATGCCTTCAGAGGCAGTTGGGACCAGTGAAGGACGTTGCTGACAGCCCCTTTGGTCACTTTCAAAGTTCCTGATCCACCCTGTACAGGCTTTGCAAAGTGGGCAATGGAGACACTGGGGAACTATTCTCATGGTGGTATTAACCAGTGGTGGGATTCAAATAAATGAACAACCAGTTCTATGACGTCATAGCCAGAGCCAAAAAAAACCCGAAGCCAGCCAAGGTAAGCGAGTGGGCGGGGCCCGGCCATTTAAACCTGAATTTCACTACTGGTATTAACCAATCCACCACGTGAAGCAAATATTTCAATCTAACTCAGCAGGGACGGGCCGATGCTGATTGTCTCTGGGATTCTGGGACCTTCTACTTGCAAGGACTTTCTACTTGCGGGGGTTACATGATGCAAAGCACCCCTAAACCCACAGTACTTATGAGGTTAACCTATGTATGTCAGAGCTTAAAAGAAATGTGCTGGGATCATATCTATCCTAATTTTGGGTCTTCTTTGAAAATCCTGTTCATTTCCAAATCTATTTCAGTTTTTTTTTATTTCATGGGCGGGGGGAGGGGGAAGGGAAACAAGAGCTGCTGTGAAACTCATTTTTTCATGTTCAACTACCTAGTTATCACCTTCTTTGATTAGACCAATTTTCCTTCTTGATTAGATCAATTTCTAGAGTAGTTTTTGAATGTCTTGAAACTTTCAGCCCATTTCTCAGTCTTTCAAATTGCAAATTGTAACCACTTTTATTCTGTATATTTAAACTTTGTCATTAGACTAGGCCGCTTTCATTTCCTTCCATCTGACATGCCTTGGATCAGTTTTATGGCCACTGTGACCCAAAATATCTTCTATCCCATCTCAGAATAAGCTTTTGCTATTCATTGGTGCTCTCTCTCTCTCTCTCTCTCTCTCTCTCTCTCTCTCTCTCTCTC
>JAJKFI010016294.1:0-11442 GCA_029204185.1 Lerista edwardsae | reverse complement strand
TCAGTCCTTTGCATTGGATTATTGAAATCTTCAGGAAGCTCTTTTTTTGACCAACAAAGGCTGCAGTGGCATATCTAGGGTGTGGCATGGGGGGCAAGAGCAATGGGCGCCATTTGCCATTAGGGCCCTGATTGCCCTCAGCCCCCTCCCCCCACAGCACCCAAGAAGACACCTGAGCTTCAGCCACAGGAAGCTGCGCGCTTCTCGGTTTGGTGAGCCGGGAGAGCGCGCGGCTTCTCCCGACCACCGCTGGCAGTTTTCGCAGCACCTTCCTGGCTTGCTGAGCCGGGGAGCGTGCAGCTTCCTGCGGCTGCCGCTGGCAATTTTCTCTAAGAAAACTGCCAGTGGCGGGCAAGAGAAGCTGTGGTTCTTCCCGGCTGATGATCAAGGGCGAGGGAAGGCACGTGTCTCCCCCCGCTCACCGGCCGGGAGGAACCACGCGCCTCCGTGGCTGGAGAGCCAGGGATGCGCGGTTCCTCCTGGCCAGCAATCAGGGGCGAGGGAAGGCACGTGTCTTCCCCCCCTCGCTTGTCGGCCAGGAAGAACCACACGCCTCCATAGCTGGACAGCCAGGGACGCACGGTCCCTCCTAGCCAGCGATCGGGGGTGAGGAAAGGCACACGTAAATAACACAAAATAACACAAAATTGATGATGTCACTTCTGCCATGACATCTTTTCTTGGTTAATGACATCACTTCCTGTGAGTCCTGACAGGTGGTTCATTCTAAAAAGTGGGTTCCTGTGCTAAAATGTTTGAGAACCGCTGCTCTATAATAAAATCTTATATAAGGAAAAGAAATGAGCAGCAACACTATTCAACAATGTTTCATGTCCCCTAGCACAATCGCAAATATATGCACTGACAACTGAATGAATATAGGACATAGTTACCACTATGTTTGAATCAAACCATCAAACTTTTGGAATGAGGGAGCAATCCTAACCAACTTTCCAGCACCAGGCTAAGGGCAATGCAGCTCTGAGGTAAAGGAACAAATATTCCCTTACTTTGAGGAGGCCTCCATGACTGCCCCCTAACTGCAGGATGCAGAACATGCCCCATTGGAACCGCTATGTCAGCACTGCAAAGTTGGCTTAGGATTGTGCCCTACGTATGGGCACACATGAAACTGGCTTACAAATGACCCTATGATCCAAAGGCGAATTACTGGACAGATGTGGTTGACTAATTGCTTGCTTACAAACAAATCGCATAGTCCATCCAGTCAAAGTTGCTCCACACAAGTTGCTTCAGGATCTGTGTAAGTTGAATGTTTCAGAAGGACCAACAATAAAAGGCTGGCAGAATAAGAAACAAGAATCAACATTCTCCGAACAGCGTTGATTAGAATATCTGCTTTCCGGGACCACTTGGGTTTTAACAGATATGTTGGTGGCTACTATTGAAGCATTTGCTTGTGTAAGTGTTCCACACATGCCCAGTCATGTATAAACACACCATGAATCAACCAATTTGTGAGTAGAGTTAGCATGCAAGTAATCTGGGCAGTTGTACCATTGGCATGCTAAAACCCCTATGTATGAACAAATCAATTTGTATGGTAAAATATTTATACATGATGGCCCATGTATAGAATGCTTATATGGGCAAACATTTACCCATGCCTTACATTCTGTCTGCTTTGGCTCTTAATGCAAGGCTAATTTGGCTGTGAGGATGGTAAGGGCCCAATAATTTCAAGCTCTAATCAAAATCAATACAAATTAAGCTTCCACTTTGTAGAATGAATTCCCTGACTGTGAAACTGTTCTACATGGAAGAATTGATGCCAATTTAATTAAACCACATTGTAATTGAAAGCTGTGTGAAAGTCAGTGGTTTCCAGGGAATAATGTCTACATTTCTTTGCTTTCTGTTCAGCACCCATGAGTTCTCATTCAAGATTGTGTGTCAAAGTAGTCCAAGTAATGTTGAAACTATTCTGCACCAGATAGACATCTTTATTTACGGTGTTAGACCAGGATAAAAGAAAACAAAAACCCTGTACAGATAAACATCATAAATAACATAAACTTCCTATAAATAATAAAAAGTTAAACATAATAAATCATATCCCTTAAAATTTATTCAGTTTAGATGTTTAAAATATCAAATAGGTAATCCTACCCATCTAATCGCTATCTTATGACCTGAGTCGAATCTCAAACTTTAAAAGTAAAACTAGGGCCATCATTTTCATTCATAGTTTAGATGTAGGAACTCCCCTACATGCAGGCAAACCATATTCCACCATCTTTTTCCTGATGTTTATCGCAGCCACTAGAAATTTGGCTACCCTATAAATGACCTCAAAGTTTGAATAAGAGATTCTTGGCCTTTTGGCTAAGATCAAGTGTAGTATTCTACAACATGTTACTTTAAGTGGGCATACCATTAAATATAAAAACCCAAATATTTTCTCATCATTTCTGTTATTGATACCTTGGGAGGATCAAGATCACCACATAAAGGTCACAGATTTCTAGCAAGAATTCCTGTGCATTAACTGAGTCATTTTAAAAGAGTCAAACTTCAAAATTTTGTAACCAACTCTCACATTAGGCTGTTGTGGATTGTTTGACCAGAACAGTTATTACCAGATTAACAGCGCAATCCTACCCAGTGTTGGATGGCAAGGCCAGCCAGCCAGCGCCATATCCTAAGCTGGGTCCGGAAGGCTGGAGCCTCCCCGCATGTATGCGCCCTTACCATTGGGGAGGCTTCAGCCTCCCCAATGCACTCCTTCACTCTAAACAGCAGGCGCAGATCTGAGGAGACAGTGCGGCCCTGGGATGATGCCTTGGATTTGGCCTTATGGCTGGATCCAAGGCCCTCCTCCCTCCCGGACCGGCCCGCCTATGTTCCACTTGCCGGCCCGCCCATGTCTCACCCATGTCCCTCCCACGTCCTGCCCAGATGGTACACAGATGTACGCCATCCTCTCTGACTCAGAGAGTGGTCCAAACGTACTTTACAGTGTCCCTTGTCTGGCCAAACTTTGCTGGCCTTACTGTGCTGGCCTAACTCCAGGTTAGGTTTGTGCCTTTCGACTCAAGAGCAAGCCCTGAACAATTTTTTATGGGAGGCCAACAGGGGGTCTCCTCAGGGCTCTTCCTGGGATGTCTGGCTGCAATTTCCCTTCTGGAAAAGAGTTTTCTTTGGAGCAGTGGTGGATCTAGGGGGGGCAGGGGGGCATGAGCCCTGGGCGCCATCTTGGGGCTGTCTAGGGGGGTGCCAGTGGCCCCCGCAACATTGCGCAGGTAGACCTGGGCTCCGGAGCCCAGATCTACCCATTAGGAACGGCCGCAGCCGTTTCTAATGGGTAGACCTGGGCTCTGGAGCCCAGGTCTACCCGCGGCCATTTCTAATGGGTAGATCTGGGCTCCGGAGCACAGGTCTACCCGCAGTAGTTTCTAATGGGTAGATCTCGGCTCCGTGTAGCCCAGGTCTGCCCGCAGCTGCTTCTGGTGGGTAGACCTGGGCTCCTGTGGGGGCGCACTTCTATTGGGTGCCCCGGGCACCATTTTGACTAGATTCACCCCTGCTTTGGAGCAGCCGGGTTCAGGAACAGACTGGAAACCAATCAGCAAGTACGTGTTAACAAAGGGGGGTACTGCCAAGTTTGTGCATGTGCACTGTGCAACTGTCATAATAAGGCAAACTAGCACCAACTTTCATGTTTCAAAAATTGCTCCTCAGCTAATGGCAGCACTGCCATCCTCTGGCAATCATTTGTGCAACTGAATCATATGCGGCGAAGACTAGGCTAATTTTGATCATACAGAAGACTTGATTAAAAGCGATACACATCACAGCAGGGGGCTGTTCTCAAATGCATTAATGAGAGTCCCATGGGAGCCCCTCCAAGACATCAATGAAAGAACAGACCTCTTGCCAAGTTTATTACATTTGCCGGAAGCAAAAAATCCATATTGTAAAGGGAAAACAACAAATGACCTCCCAGTACAGATAAATATTAGCATCAGTAAATTGGTGAGGTAGCTCAAATGACAGTCACTACTCAAAGGAGCCCTTTCTGGGAATAGCAGGGGTGCATCAGGTCAGGATAGAGGCAGGTCGCAGAGCAGCACGCATTACTTGCCTGCCCCATGCTTGGATTAAATGGGCTTCCGTTAGAATGGGGGCGAAATCATCTCCAATATACCAGCAAAAAAGGATTGTAATAAGCAATGCATTAACTTTGACATCTAGTGGAACAGATGGTTTTCTGTTTCTAGAACAAATATGTCATGTCAGTGCACAGTACCACAAAAAAAATTAATATTCTCATAACGAGTGAGTGTTGTATAAAGCTTTTGATGAATTTAAGCCTGTGTCTGAATGAACATGAGCCTGGAAGAGGGCAAGTTGGCAGTGACTTAATCCAAGCAGTCCAGAAGACTGATAATGGTATTCAGCTGAGAGAGGCAGGTCAAAGAGTTGATGTAATGCATGATGTGATACTTCTCCAGTTAAGGGAACATGTTCACTGTTTCCATCATTTTTGTCTGACCTGGATATATTACGATTAGATCCTAGTCTGTTACAGGTTGATCTGTTCCATCTGTACTTTCCAATTGTAGGACGAATCCTGGATATTCAAAAACAGGAATGCCAGAGATGATAAGATTAACTTGAATTATCCTAATAGCATAATCCAAGGAAGACCTGGAATATTTAAATTAGAGCCTTGCTTCTTCCATTCTTTGTATCAGAGCGCAATTCTAACCTGGAGTTAGGCCAGCACAGTTAGGCTAGCAAAGTTTGGCTGGCCAAGGGGCATGGTAAAGTAAGTTTGGACCACTTTCGGAGTCAGAGAGGCCAGCACACACATGTGCACCATCCTCCCTGACTCCGAGAGTGGTCCAAATGCACTTTACGGTAGCCCTTAGGCCAATCAAACTTTGCTGGCCTAACTGTGCCGGCCTAACTCCAGGTTAGGATTGCGCCCTTAAAAAAAAAAACACCTCCGAATCAGTGTGGGGACCTCATAATGCAGATCTGTTTGGAATTTGTGAAAGAATTATTTGCCTTATGACTTCACACATAATATTAGGTATGTAGTACAAAACCATTTACAATAATGAATTCCATACAGATTGCTACCAGAAAACAATGCAATAACAGAAAAAGTAATTGTGGAATCACCTACCAATGAAAAGGTGTTAGGATATAATTCTACCATACAAAGATGTGTTATAGGTCACATCATGGTCAAAATCTTGGTATTATAGGTTTTGTCTCCCTCGTATGTTAACATAGCTATGAGTGGAAGATCTGGGCAGCCAGAATAATTAGCAAGGATAGCTGACAAGATAGCATGGATTCTTTGGTCACTGACCTATTGAACTGCATTTCATTACTTCCATATCCTGGAAATGGGATGTGTTGACTTTCAGGTCTCACAGTACCAAACTTTTCCCTCAGGCTTAGGAAAAGGGAATACGAACTAAAAATAATAATATGAGTGCATCCCTTTGTATGCGGGTACAGATCTGAGGGGGCCGTGTGGCCCGAATTGGGGCCTTGCGGCTTTGCAGACGGGCTTAGGATGTGGCTGTATGGCCACCTCCTGAGCCCACCCATGTCTTGCCCAAGTCCCTCCCCCAGCCTCCCTCCCTCCCACCAATCCCTGTCCCGATATGGGACAGAGCCTCCCTTGCACTGACCAGCTTCGATCGGCACAAGGAAGGCGCTCCGTTGGTGCTCTGAAGCCAATGCTACGAGTAGCATTGGCTTCAGAGCTGGAGCGCCAATGCAGGGGTGCTGCTCGGCACCCCCGCTCCGGCGCTCCGCCCCTTGCATCGACGCTATGATGTAGCGTGACGCAAGGGCAGGGGTTGGATTGCGCTGCCCGTTTCATGTTAACAGTCCAGTCCTAACTTGGACTGGGTTAGCGCATAGTGAGTTTTATGACAGCGGAACAGTGCTGTGCTGTAGTAAAATGATTCTTGATGGCACTCAGTGCCACCAACAGCCATGTTGTGAGCTCCATGCAAGAGGCAGTGGCACCACAGCCTCATTGCTGGAGCTCGCTGCCCTTACCAGAGCTGGAAATAGGGGTTGGGGTTGGGGGCACACTGTGGGAGGAGTGTCTGGGAGGGGGAGTTGGAACAGTGAATGGAACAGGGCAGTTATCAGAGGCAATGACTTGCACGGATGTCCTCATCCCCTCTCCCTTACTCAGCTCATACTTGTGCCCACAAAGTAGCTGGTGCAGATCCACTGTGACTCACTGGGGTAATGGAGGCTTACCAAGGGTAAAGGAACAAATGTCCTCCAAGATGGCCTCCCCCTGCAGGATGCAACACATGCTGTGCTGGCATGACTATATCAGCAGAGGGGGAATTTAGTTAGGATTGGGCTGCCACTCTGATTTTGCATGAATTTGTTCTTGTTTTGAAATGTTTACCCTCAGAAGTGTGAAAACTCAAAGACACTCCTTTCAATTACTGCTGACATATTTTGAGAAGTAAGTTCTGTGAACTTATTTTACTTGCTCTCTTGTTTTTCATCTTTTAACGAAGCTTACATAATTACGTCTGCAATCGTGAAGACTAGAAATACAGTTTTTTAAAAATTGGGAGACTCATAGTTCTTATTTAGCGTTATGGGCTATACAAATATGCTTTGAGATTACGAACTGCCTATGGGACCCAAGTTGCACTCCCTAGCTCTATATGCGTTTGATTAAATCAATAGCAGATGACTCCAGATGCCAGTCTGAAATTATCTGAAAAATGCTGCTAGGTAATTTTGTAAACCAGAATAGTGTTTTTTTATTTTAATAAATGAAAAAGAAAAGACTTTAGACACGCAACGCCTTTAAATATGAGTTAGCATTATCAGATGATTCAATTTTCAAATTGCATGTACCACTACTGTGTTTCTATTGCTTTCCTACAGCTGCTCCTGCTTCCACAAAAGCTTTGATTGTGACTGATGGGAGTATCACTTCAATCGAAGGATTTAACCTGTCCTTCCTGTTCAATGCCACTTTAGTCAGACTCAGCGGCAATGGAATTGCCACAATTAGAGATGATGCTTTCCTTGGCCTTAGAACACTGAAGACTTTACTTCTGGATCAGAACCAAATATCCAGCTCTTCTATCACCTACAGCACATTTCATGAACTTCAAACTGTGCAAGTCCTGGTGCTCAGCAACAATGTTCTGAACAGCATTCATGGTACCTGGTTCAGGAACATGAAGGATCTTACCAGACTCCAGTTAAACGGGAATCAGCTCACTAGCATCACCAGGGATAGCTTTGAAATGGCAAACCTTGGCAACCTCCGGACCCTGGATTTATCAAACAATTTCATAAGTTCCATTGAAAAAAGGGCCTTCCATGGCCTCACACAGCTGGTGGAAATCAACCTTTCTCGAAACAGGCTGGCCCTTATTCCTGACACCTTTTCCCCACTTACTCAATTAAGCCTTCTAAGCTTAGACCAAAATTGGTGGAATTGTACATGCAAACTGTATGACCTAGCCTCCTTCCTCAGAAACTATATGAATTCTTCATCCAGGACACTCAGAAACGCTGATAATATGAGCTGCAGGGCTTCCGAAAACCCAACAGTGATCAATCTGCTTGATCTCACAGAGGTCAACTGTAAGTCTGCACTTAAACACCCTCCCGGTAATTTAAAAAACAAGCAGAAGAACTATGGAAGAGATATTGCACTGGTAGCTGTCTTTTCCTTCCTAGGTAATGTCTCCTTTATCATGTTTATCATCTGCTGCATTCTAGGTTTTTTTTAAAAAAATGTGTGTGCTTTTTGCAACATTTATAACAACAATCAAGGAATCATAGACTCCTAGGGCCAGAAGGGAGCTGAGAATCAACACTTTCAGCATTTTTCCCTAGCTAGGATCCTTTGTGCTTTAAAACTATCCAGATCATCACAGTGGGAAGAGTTTTTAGTAAATACAGTTTTGCTTGTATATCCAATTTCTATAAGGCACATGGTGGCTTTGCCAGTCTCTGTGTTGTTCCCTGCTATTCCATATAGTAAGCTGGATGGGAGGCAATATTCATGCTGTAACTTCTTTAGCTTTTTAGAGGCCTACTCCATTCCTACTCTTTTGGTTTAGGATTTAAAAAACCTGACTCCTGAGAGCTCAAAAAGCTTCAAGGCAGGCGAATCCCAGAGCGCAATCCTAACCTGGAGTTAGGCTGACACAGTTAGGCCAGCAAAGTTTGGCCAGCACAAGGGATACCCTAAAGTATGTTTGGACCACTCTGGGAGTCAGGGAGAATGGCCCATGTCTGTGCACTGGCCTCTCTGACTCCGAGAGTGGTCAAAATACACTTTACGATGTCCCTTGTGCTGGGCAAACTTTGCTGGTTTAACTGTACCACCTTACTTCCAGGTTAGGATTGCACACCCATACAGACCAAGTACAATATGTCCAGTATATCCAAAAGGTATGAACTTGTGGCAGACAGGCAGGGATGAACAGAGCCCCGAGTACGCCCATGGCAGGGCGACGAAACTGCACCTCCAGCACGTCGCCCCACCCCTGTGCATCACCCAGCCATGCCTCCCTTCGCCCGGAATAGCCCCATTTTGGAGCGGAACGGATGCAAGGGAGGGCGGGTGGGCCAGACAGCACGCAGGTTACTCCGCTGATTCCGCGCAATGGCGCACTGCCGCCCCCGGCGCCCATGGCTCGCGCCACCCTGGGCTACACCCTTCCTCCGCCTCTGCAGACATGGAAAACCAGCCTAGCAGATTGATTTCACATCTTTTTAGTTGCAAACTTTCACAGCATGGAAGCAGACAGATGATATTGCATGAGACGATCAGTAAGTTCACTACACTTATGTGATCAGTATTGAACTGTTTGCACACATCTGCTTCCAATAATATCATTGGAATGAACTCTCACAAGTTTATTTAGTGCAGTTGCAATCCCTCCCCACGTTCATGAATAATTTTCATTTTGGAATGGTGGATCAATTACTTCTTTGATACAACCTGAATTTTGTTCAGCGGACAATAGACAGTTCCTTGTCCTTGAACAGAAACATGTAAGAATACATCTTGGAGTCAAAAGTCTTGCCCGAAGGTATACCACAGCCTGAAGCTATACCACCTCAGGCAGTGATCTCATTTCATTTCACAAGCTAAGAAGTGTTAGGCCCAGGTTGTAAGTAGGACTGCCAAGATGAAAACAAGATTGTGAGGCTGCTGGATGAATTGTTAAATGATATTTCTCCTCTGGAGCCAAGGAGAATCAGTTACTTTTCTAATGCTGCACTTCTGAACATACTCAGGGTGTGCCCATTTAGATATAATGGGACTTGTTCCCTGAAACATGTACACAATTGCACTGTAAGACTGCAATCCTATACACATTTTCCTAAATCTCACTGAACAAAATAGAATTTACTTCTGAGTAAATCTGCATAGGACTGCACTGTAACTTTTTAATTGACATATCAAGACAGCTAGAGCTAAAAGTTCAATTTCCTTGGCAATTAAAATGCCCCCAAGTTTTCTTACCTCCTGTTTGGATAACTTACTTCACAGACTCATCAGTACGTTGTTGAAACACATACACTAATTCAAATTAGCTGAATATCTGAAACAACTCAAATAAAGTAGAGTGGGGAGAGTTTGTTTCCCATGGCCATGTGAGCCCATGAGCTTGTTTAAGGACATATTCCAGCCAAAAAGTTTTCATTAACTTTTAATATAGGGCAGCAGGTTCCAAAGTCCAGCTCGTGGGTTGGCTCCGGTGCCCGCCTGCTCCTTCGCTGGCATGAATGGCACTTTCTGGGCAAGCTTCGAAAGACCCCAAAAACAGCCCCCAGGAGACTTCGCTGCCAGCCGCATCTGTGCGGAATGCTGAGAGCAAGGCATGCTGGGGTGGCTGGTTGTGAAGACCCTCAGGGTTGTAGTTGGGGTCTTTTGGAACTTCCCCAGCAGAATGGAAAATGTCATTCACACCAGGGAAGAATTGGAGACTGCTGACATAAGGGAACATTTGACTTCGCTATGTGGGCAGCAGCTTCTCTCTCAGTATGATACTGGGATCAGAGTGTTATGTCTGATCCCAGAGAACTGGGGTTCCGATTCCACCCCAGTCAAGGTTTCTTCATGTTCAATACACCAGGTGCTCAAAGGGGAATGGAACTTTGATCCTCAGTTCCTGCTTGTGATCTGATGGTCCTATAACTAGTATCATGACTATTGCATCATTAAGTGTTTATGTTTAGGTAGTGAGAAGGCTTTCAGGTTAAGTGCCATGGTCTATGTTTTTTTTGGAAAGAAACCAAACCAAACCAAACCAAACCAAACCAAACCAAACCTACTGTAGGGTTTGATTAATGTTAAAAAGTTAAAAGTTAATGAAAACTTTTTGGCTGGAATAAGTCCTTAAACAAGCTCATGGGCTCACCATGGGTTTGGCTTAGTTTCTTCGCAAAAAATGTAGATCACAACACTTAACCAGAAAATCTTTTCATGATCTTAATATGAACTCCAGCTGTGAAAGCCTTAGTAGAGCGAGGCCCATATTCATGAATCCCATAATCATGGTTTCACTTATCTGTGGATGTGGGAGCACCCCTGTGCCCTCACCCCCATGCACGATATAAATTTACCGCAATTACATCCTTGCTTAAACTAGGATGCTGCTAGCTTAGGAGCTCATAGCAACCTTCATAGCAACCTTGCCTCCCAGCAGCCTGGACGCTTGTAAATAACTAGATTGAGGTTAACAGGAATTGGTACTTAAAGTGCAATCCAAGAGTTGTAGTGGGCTGACGCATGTTGTTTGCATCAGCCCAATGCTGTCACAAATGTGCCCCGGTAAATGGTTCCCATGCTGGCCAAACCCGACCAGTGCAGGGGCTTGAGGAAGGTAGAGGGATTGGGCAGGGGAGGGAGGTGCTGTTCAGGAGAGTCCTAATCCCCTTCTCCGGGCCACACAGAGCTGATTGGCCACTTGGATTTGCGCCAGTGATTTCGCTGGCACAGATCCAAGCAGCCCCATAGGGCTGCCTTGGGCTTACCCCAGGATAAGAGGACCAGGATAAGCGGTGAGCTCCTGCTGCTGCCTACCCTGCATAGGATGCAGCGCAGGCCAACCGGCCTGCCTGCTCCCACTACAGCTTGGGATTGGGCTGCCCACCGTTTAAAATGTTGTTTTTACAACACTTTCAGGAACCCTCCCAACAGAAATGTGTTTCTGAACAAATTTCAAGGTATCTGTTTTTTACAGATATTGTCCTGGGTACTATTTAATTACTATGGGAATTGTGCAAACAAGCTGAACTCACCCCAGAAAATAATTTTTTTAAAAAAAATCATGGTTTTTCTGATCACGCAGCTTAGCTTTAGCAGGATGCTGTAACAGCAAGACTGGCATTTTGCAGGCTCTCTCTCTCTCTCTCTCTCTCTCTCTCTCTCTCTCTCTCTCTCTC
>JAJKFI010016293.1:0-11440 GCA_029204185.1 Lerista edwardsae | reverse complement strand
TCAGTCCTTTGCATTGGATTATTGAAATCTTCAGGAAGCTCTTTTTTGACCAACAAAGGCTGCAGTGGCATATCTAGGGTGTGGCATGGGGGGCAAGAGCAATGGGCGCCATTTGCCATTAGGGCCCTGATTGCCCTCAGCCCCCTCCCCCCACAGCACCCAAGAAGACACCTGAGCTTCAGCCACAGGAAGCTGCGCGCTTCTCGGTTTGGTGAGCCGGGAGAGCGCGCGGCTTCTCCCGACCACCGCTGGCAGTTTTCGCAGCACCTTCCTGGCTTGCTGAGCCGGGGAGCGTGCAGCTTCCTGCGGCTGCCGCTGGCAATTTTCTCTAAGAAAACTGCCAGTGGCGGGCAAGAGAAGCTGTGGTTCTTCCCGGCTGATGATCAAGGGCGAGGGAAGGCACGTGTCTCCCCCCGCTCACCGGCCGGGAGGAACCACGCGCCTCCGTGGCTGGAGAGCCAGGGATGCGCGGTTCCTCCTGGCCAGCAATCAGGGGCGAGGGAAGGCACGTGTCTTCCCCCCCTCGCTTGTCGGCCAGGAAGAACCACACGCCTCCATAGCTGGACAGCCAGGGACGCACGGTCCCTCCTAGCCAGCGATCGGGGGTGAGGAAAGGCACACGTAAATAACACAAAATAACACAAAATTGATGATGTCACTTCTGCCATGACATCTTTTCTTGGTTAATGACATCACTTCCTGTGAGTCCTGACAGGTGGTTCATTCTAAAAAGTGGGTTCCTGTGCTAAAATGTTTGAGAACCGCTGCTCTATAATAAAATCTTATATAAGGAAAAGAAATGAGCAGCAACACTATTCAACAATGTTTCATGTCCCCTAGCACAATCGCAAATATATGCACTGACAACTGAATGAATATAGGACATAGTTACCACTATGTTTGAATCAAACCATCAAACTTTTGGAATGAGGGAGCAATCCTAACCAACTTTCCAGCACCAGGCTAAGGGCAATGCAGCTCTGAGGTAAAGGAACAAATATTCCCTTACTTTGAGGAGGCCTCCATGACTGCCCCCTAACTGCAGGATGCAGAACATGCCCCATTGGAACCGCTATGTCAGCACTGCAAAGTTGGCTTAGGATTGTGCCCTACGTATGGGCACACATGAAACTGGCTTACAAATGACCCTATGATCCAAAGGCGAATTACTGGACAGATGTGGTTGACTAATTGCTTGCTTACAAACAAATCGCATAGTCCATCCAGTCAAAGTTGCTCCACACAAGTTGCTTCAGGATCTGTGTAAGTTGAATGTTTCAGAAGGACCAACAATAAAAGGCTGGCAGAATAAGAAACAAGAATCAACATTCTCCGAACAGCGTTGATTAGAATATCTGCTTTCCGGGACCACTTGGGTTTTAACAGATATGTTGGTGGCTACTATTGAAGCATTTGCTTGTGTAAGTGTTCCACACATGCCCAGTCATGTATAAACACACCATGAATCAACCAATTTGTGAGTAGAGTTAGCATGCAAGTAATCTGGGCAGTTGTACCATTGGCATGCTAAAACCCCTATGTATGAACAAATCAATTTGTATGGTAAAATATTTATACATGATGGCCCATGTATAGAATGCTTATATGGGCAAACATTTACCCATGCCTTACATTCTGTCTGCTTTGGCTCTTAATGCAAGGCTAATTTGGCTGTGAGGATGGTAAGGGCCCAATAATTTCAAGCTCTAATCAAAATCAATACAAATTAAGCTTCCACTTTGTAGAATGAATTCCCTGACTGTGAAACTGTTCTACATGGAAGAATTGATGCCAATTTAATTAAACCACATTGTAATTGAAAGCTGTGTGAAAGTCAGTGGTTTCCAGGGAATAATGTCTACATTTCTTTGCTTTCTGTTCAGCACCCATGAGTTCTCATTCAAGATTGTGTGTCAAAGTAGTCCAAGTAATGTTGAAACTATTCTGCACCAGATAGACATCTTTATTTACGGTGTTAGACCAGGATAAAAGAAAACAAAAACCCTGTACAGATAAACATCATAAATAACATAAACTTCCTATAAATAATAAAAAGTTAAACATAATAAATCATATCCCTTAAAATTTATTCAGTTTAGATGTTTAAAATATCAAATAGGTAATCCTACCCATCTAATCGCTATCTTATGACCTGAGTCGAATCTCAAACTTTAAAAGTAAAACTAGGGCCATCATTTTCATTCATAGTTTAGATGTAGGAACTCCCCTACATGCAGGCAAACCATATTCCACCATCTTTTTCCTGATGTTTATCGCAGCCACTAGAAATTTGGCTACCCTATAAATGACCTCAAAGTTTGAATAAGAGATTCTTGGCCTTTTGGCTAAGATCAAGTGTAGTATTCTACAACATGTTACTTTAAGTGGGCATACCATTAAATATAAAAACCCAAATATTTTCTCATCATTTCTGTTATTGATACCTTGGGAGGATCAAGATCACCACATAAAGGTCACAGATTTCTAGCAAGAATTCCTGTGCATTAACTGAGTCATTTTAAAAGAGTCAAACTTCAAAATTTTGTAACCAACTCTCACATTAGGCTGTTGTGGATTGTTTGACCAGAACAGTTATTACCAGATTAACAGCGCAATCCTACCCAGTGTTGGATGGCAAGGCCAGCCAGCCAGCGCCATATCCTAAGCTGGGTCCGGAAGGCTGGAGCCTCCCCGCATGTATGCGCCCTTACCATTGGGGAGGCTTCAGCCTCCCCAATGCACTCCTTCACTCTAAACAGCAGGCGCAGATCTGAGGAGACAGTGCGGCCCTGGGATGATGCCTTGGATTTGGCCTTATGGCTGGATCCAAGGCCCTCCTCCCTCCCGGACCGGCCCGCCTATGTTCCACTTGCCGGCCCGCCCATGTCTCACCCATGTCCCTCCCACGTCCTGCCCAGATGGTACACAGATGTACGCCATCCTCTCTGACTCAGAGAGTGGTCCAAACGTACTTTACAGTGTCCCTTGTCTGGCCAAACTTTGCTGGCCTTACTGTGCTGGCCTAACTCCAGGTTAGGTTTGTGCCTTTCGACTCAAGAGCAAGCCCTGAACAATTTTTTATGGGAGGCCAACAGGGGGTCTCCTCAGGGCTCTTCCTGGGATGTCTGGCTGCAATTTCCCTTCTGGAAAAGAGTTTTCTTTGGAGCAGTGGTGGATCTAGGGGGGGCAGGGGGGCATGAGCCCTGGGCGCCATCTTGGGGCTGTCTAGGGGGGTGCCAGTGGCCCCCGCAACATTGCGCAGGTAGACCTGGGCTCCGGAGCCCAGATCTACCCATTAGGAACGGCCGCAGCCGTTTCTAATGGGTAGACCTGGGCTCTGGAGCCCAGGTCTACCCGCGGCCATTTCTAATGGGTAGATCTGGGCTCCGGAGCACAGGTCTACCCGCAGTAGTTTCTAATGGGTAGATCTCGGCTCCGTGTAGCCCAGGTCTGCCCGCAGCTGCTTCTGGTGGGTAGACCTGGGCTCCTGTGGGGGCGCACTTCTATTGGGTGCCCCGGGCACCATTTTGACTAGATTCACCCCTGCTTTGGAGCAGCCGGGTTCAGGAACAGACTGGAAACCAATCAGCAAGTACGTGTTAACAAAGGGGGGTACTGCCAAGTTTGTGCATGTGCACTGTGCAACTGTCATAATAAGGCAAACTAGCACCAACTTTCATGTTTCAAAAATTGCTCCTCAGCTAATGGCAGCACTGCCATCCTCTGGCAATCATTTGTGCAACTGAATCATATGCGGCGAAGACTAGGCTAATTTTGATCATACAGAAGACTTGATTAAAAGCGATACACATCACAGCAGGGGGCTGTTCTCAAATGCATTAATGAGAGTCCCATGGGAGCCCCTCCAAGACATCAATGAAAGAACAGACCTCTTGCCAAGTTTATTACATTTGCCGGAAGCAAAAAATCCATATTGTAAAGGGAAAACAACAAATGACCTCCCAGTACAGATAAATATTAGCATCAGTAAATTGGTGAGGTAGCTCAAATGACAGTCACTACTCAAAGGAGCCCTTTCTGGGAATAGCAGGGGTGCATCAGGTCAGGATAGAGGCAGGTCGCAGAGCAGCACGCATTACTTGCCTGCCCCATGCTTGGATTAAATGGGCTTCCGTTAGAATGGGGGCGAAATCATCTCCAATATACCAGCAAAAAAGGATTGTAATAAGCAATGCATTAACTTTGACATCTAGTGGAACAGATGGTTTTCTGTTTCTAGAACAAATATGTCATGTCAGTGCACAGTACCACAAAAAAAATTAATATTCTCATAACGAGTGAGTGTTGTATAAAGCTTTTGATGAATTTAAGCCTGTGTCTGAATGAACATGAGCCTGGAAGAGGGCAAGTTGGCAGTGACTTAATCCAAGCAGTCCAGAAGACTGATAATGGTATTCAGCTGAGAGAGGCAGGTCAAAGAGTTGATGTAATGCATGATGTGATACTTCTCCAGTTAAGGGAACATGTTCACTGTTTCCATCATTTTTGTCTGACCTGGATATATTACGATTAGATCCTAGTCTGTTACAGGTTGATCTGTTCCATCTGTACTTTCCAATTGTAGGACGAATCCTGGATATTCAAAAACAGGAATGCCAGAGATGATAAGATTAACTTGAATTATCCTAATAGCATAATCCAAGGAAGACCTGGAATATTTAAATTAGAGCCTTGCTTCTTCCATTCTTTGTATCAGAGCGCAATTCTAACCTGGAGTTAGGCCAGCACAGTTAGGCTAGCAAAGTTTGGCTGGCCAAGGGGCATGGTAAAGTAAGTTTGGACCACTTTCGGAGTCAGAGAGGCCAGCACACACATGTGCACCATCCTCCCTGACTCCGAGAGTGGTCCAAATGCACTTTACGGTAGCCCTTAGGCCAATCAAACTTTGCTGGCCTAACTGTGCCGGCCTAACTCCAGGTTAGGATTGCGCCCTTAAAAAAAAAAACACCTCCGAATCAGTGTGGGGACCTCATAATGCAGATCTGTTTGGAATTTGTGAAAGAATTATTTGCCTTATGACTTCACACATAATATTAGGTATGTAGTACAAAACCATTTACAATAATGAATTCCATACAGATTGCTACCAGAAAACAATGCAATAACAGAAAAAGTAATTGTGGAATCACCTACCAATGAAAAGGTGTTAGGATATAATTCTACCATACAAAGATGTGTTATAGGTCACATCATGGTCAAAATCTTGGTATTATAGGTTTTGTCTCCCTCGTATGTTAACATAGCTATGAGTGGAAGATCTGGGCAGCCAGAATAATTAGCAAGGATAGCTGACAAGATAGCATGGATTCTTTGGTCACTGACCTATTGAACTGCATTTCATTACTTCCATATCCTGGAAATGGGATGTGTTGACTTTCAGGTCTCACAGTACCAAACTTTTCCCTCAGGCTTAGGAAAAGGGAATACGAACTAAAAATAATAATATGAGTGCATCCCTTTGTATGCGGGTACAGATCTGAGGGGGCCGTGTGGCCCGAATTGGGGCCTTGCGGCTTTGCAGACGGGCTTAGGATGTGGCTGTATGGCCACCTCCTGAGCCCACCCATGTCTTGCCCAAGTCCCTCCCCCAGCCTCCCTCCCTCCCACCAATCCCTGTCCCGATATGGGACAGAGCCTCCCTTGCACTGACCAGCTTCGATCGGCACAAGGAAGGCGCTCCGTTGGTGCTCTGAAGCCAATGCTACGAGTAGCATTGGCTTCAGAGCTGGAGCGCCAATGCAGGGGTGCTGCTCGGCACCCCCGCTCCGGCGCTCCGCCCCTTGCATCGACGCTATGATGTAGCGTGACGCAAGGGCAGGGGTTGGATTGCGCTGCCCGTTTCATGTTAACAGTCCAGTCCTAACTTGGACTGGGTTAGCGCATAGTGAGTTTTATGACAGCGGAACAGTGCTGTGCTGTAGTAAAATGATTCTTGATGGCACTCAGTGCCACCAACAGCCATGTTGTGAGCTCCATGCAAGAGGCAGTGGCACCACAGCCTCATTGCTGGAGCTCGCTGCCCTTACCAGAGCTGGAAATAGGGGTTGGGGTTGGGGGCACACTGTGGGAGGAGTGTCTGGGAGGGGGAGTTGGAACAGTGAATGGAACAGGGCAGTTATCAGAGGCAATGACTTGCACGGATGTCCTCATCCCCTCTCCCTTACTCAGCTCATACTTGTGCCCACAAAGTAGCTGGTGCAGATCCACTGTGACTCACTGGGGTAATGGAGGCTTACCAAGGGTAAAGGAACAAATGTCCTCCAAGATGGCCTCCCCCTGCAGGATGCAACACATGCTGTGCTGGCATGACTATATCAGCAGAGGGGGAATTTAGTTAGGATTGGGCTGCCACTCTGATTTTGCATGAATTTGTTCTTGTTTTGAAATGTTTACCCTCAGAAGTGTGAAAACTCAAAGACACTCCTTTCAATTACTGCTGACATATTTTGAGAAGTAAGTTCTGTGAACTTATTTTACTTGCTCTCTTGTTTTTCATCTTTTAACGAAGCTTACATAATTACGTCTGCAATCGTGAAGACTAGAAATACAGTTTTTTAAAAATTGGGAGACTCATAGTTCTTATTTAGCGTTATGGGCTATACAAATATGCTTTGAGATTACGAACTGCCTATGGGACCCAAGTTGCACTCCCTAGCTCTATATGCGTTTGATTAAATCAATAGCAGATGACTCCAGATGCCAGTCTGAAATTATCTGAAAAATGCTGCTAGGTAATTTTGTAAACCAGAATAGTGTTTTTTTATTTTAATAAATGAAAAAGAAAAGACTTTAGACACGCAACGCCTTTAAATATGAGTTAGCATTATCAGATGATTCAATTTTCAAATTGCATGTACCACTACTGTGTTTCTATTGCTTTCCTACAGCTGCTCCTGCTTCCACAAAAGCTTTGATTGTGACTGATGGGAGTATCACTTCAATCGAAGGATTTAACCTGTCCTTCCTGTTCAATGCCACTTTAGTCAGACTCAGCGGCAATGGAATTGCCACAATTAGAGATGATGCTTTCCTTGGCCTTAGAACACTGAAGACTTTACTTCTGGATCAGAACCAAATATCCAGCTCTTCTATCACCTACAGCACATTTCATGAACTTCAAACTGTGCAAGTCCTGGTGCTCAGCAACAATGTTCTGAACAGCATTCATGGTACCTGGTTCAGGAACATGAAGGATCTTACCAGACTCCAGTTAAACGGGAATCAGCTCACTAGCATCACCAGGGATAGCTTTGAAATGGCAAACCTTGGCAACCTCCGGACCCTGGATTTATCAAACAATTTCATAAGTTCCATTGAAAAAAGGGCCTTCCATGGCCTCACACAGCTGGTGGAAATCAACCTTTCTCGAAACAGGCTGGCCCTTATTCCTGACACCTTTTCCCCACTTACTCAATTAAGCCTTCTAAGCTTAGACCAAAATTGGTGGAATTGTACATGCAAACTGTATGACCTAGCCTCCTTCCTCAGAAACTATATGAATTCTTCATCCAGGACACTCAGAAACGCTGATAATATGAGCTGCAGGGCTTCCGAAAACCCAACAGTGATCAATCTGCTTGATCTCACAGAGGTCAACTGTAAGTCTGCACTTAAACACCCTCCCGGTAATTTAAAAAACAAGCAGAAGAACTATGGAAGAGATATTGCACTGGTAGCTGTCTTTTCCTTCCTAGGTAATGTCTCCTTTATCATGTTTATCATCTGCTGCATTCTAGGTTTTTTTTAAAAAAATGTGTGTGCTTTTTGCAACATTTATAACAACAATCAAGGAATCATAGACTCCTAGGGCCAGAAGGGAGCTGAGAATCAACACTTTCAGCATTTTTCCCTAGCTAGGATCCTTTGTGCTTTAAAACTATCCAGATCATCACAGTGGGAAGAGTTTTTAGTAAATACAGTTTTGCTTGTATATCCAATTTCTATAAGGCACATGGTGGCTTTGCCAGTCTCTGTGTTGTTCCCTGCTATTCCATATAGTAAGCTGGATGGGAGGCAATATTCATGCTGTAACTTCTTTAGCTTTTTAGAGGCCTACTCCATTCCTACTCTTTTGGTTTAGGATTTAAAAAACCTGACTCCTGAGAGCTCAAAAAGCTTCAAGGCAGGCGAATCCCAGAGCGCAATCCTAACCTGGAGTTAGGCTGACACAGTTAGGCCAGCAAAGTTTGGCCAGCACAAGGGATACCCTAAAGTATGTTTGGACCACTCTGGGAGTCAGGGAGAATGGCCCATGTCTGTGCACTGGCCTCTCTGACTCCGAGAGTGGTCAAAATACACTTTACGATGTCCCTTGTGCTGGGCAAACTTTGCTGGTTTAACTGTACCACCTTACTTCCAGGTTAGGATTGCACACCCATACAGACCAAGTACAATATGTCCAGTATATCCAAAAGGTATGAACTTGTGGCAGACAGGCAGGGATGAACAGAGCCCCGAGTACGCCCATGGCAGGGCGACGAAACTGCACCTCCAGCACGTCGCCCCACCCCTGTGCATCACCCAGCCATGCCTCCCTTCGCCCGGAATAGCCCCATTTTGGAGCGGAACGGATGCAAGGGAGGGCGGGTGGGCCAGACAGCACGCAGGTTACTCCGCTGATTCCGCGCAATGGCGCACTGCCGCCCCCGGCGCCCATGGCTCGCGCCACCCTGGGCTACACCCTTCCTCCGCCTCTGCAGACATGGAAAACCAGCCTAGCAGATTGATTTCACATCTTTTTAGTTGCAAACTTTCACAGCATGGAAGCAGACAGATGATATTGCATGAGACGATCAGTAAGTTCACTACACTTATGTGATCAGTATTGAACTGTTTGCACACATCTGCTTCCAATAATATCATTGGAATGAACTCTCACAAGTTTATTTAGTGCAGTTGCAATCCCTCCCCACGTTCATGAATAATTTTCATTTTGGAATGGTGGATCAATTACTTCTTTGATACAACCTGAATTTTGTTCAGCGGACAATAGACAGTTCCTTGTCCTTGAACAGAAACATGTAAGAATACATCTTGGAGTCAAAAGTCTTGCCCGAAGGTATACCACAGCCTGAAGCTATACCACCTCAGGCAGTGATCTCATTTCATTTCACAAGCTAAGAAGTGTTAGGCCCAGGTTGTAAGTAGGACTGCCAAGATGAAAACAAGATTGTGAGGCTGCTGGATGAATTGTTAAATGATATTTCTCCTCTGGAGCCAAGGAGAATCAGTTACTTTTCTAATGCTGCACTTCTGAACATACTCAGGGTGTGCCCATTTAGATATAATGGGACTTGTTCCCTGAAACATGTACACAATTGCACTGTAAGACTGCAATCCTATACACATTTTCCTAAATCTCACTGAACAAAATAGAATTTACTTCTGAGTAAATCTGCATAGGACTGCACTGTAACTTTTTAATTGACATATCAAGACAGCTAGAGCTAAAAGTTCAATTTCCTTGGCAATTAAAATGCCCCCAAGTTTTCTTACCTCCTGTTTGGATAACTTACTTCACAGACTCATCAGTACGTTGTTGAAACACATACACTAATTCAAATTAGCTGAATATCTGAAACAACTCAAATAAAGTAGAGTGGGGAGAGTTTGTTTCCCATGGCCATGTGAGCCCATGAGCTTGTTTAAGGACATATTCCAGCCAAAAAGTTTTCATTAACTTTTAATATAGGGCAGCAGGTTCCAAAGTCCAGCTCGTGGGTTGGCTCCGGTGCCCGCCTGCTCCTTCGCTGGCATGAATGGCACTTTCTGGGCAAGCTTCGAAAGACCCCAAAAACAGCCCCCAGGAGACTTCGCTGCCAGCCGCATCTGTGCGGAATGCTGAGAGCAAGGCATGCTGGGGTGGCTGGTTGTGAAGACCCTCAGGGTTGTAGTTGGGGTCTTTTGGAACTTCCCCAGCAGAATGGAAAATGTCATTCACACCAGGGAAGAATTGGAGACTGCTGACATAAGGGAACATTTGACTTCGCTATGTGGGCAGCAGCTTCTCTCTCAGTATGATACTGGGATCAGAGTGTTATGTCTGATCCCAGAGAACTGGGGTTCCGATTCCACCCCAGTCAAGGTTTCTTCATGTTCAATACACCAGGTGCTCAAAGGGGAATGGAACTTTGATCCTCAGTTCCTGCTTGTGATCTGATGGTCCTATAACTAGTATCATGACTATTGCATCATTAAGTGTTTATGTTTAGGTAGTGAGAAGGCTTTCAGGTTAAGTGCCATGGTCTATGTTTTTTTGGAAAGAAACCAAACCAAACCAAACCAAACCAAACCAAACCAAACCTACTGTAGGGTTTGATTAATGTTAAAAAGTTAAAAGTTAATGAAAACTTTTTGGCTGGAATAAGTCCTTAAACAAGCTCATGGGCTCACCATGGGTTTGGCTTAGTTTCTTCGCAAAAAATGTAGATCACAACACTTAACCAGAAAATCTTTTCATGATCTTAATATGAACTCCAGCTGTGAAAGCCTTAGTAGAGCGAGGCCCATATTCATGAATCCCATAATCATGGTTTCACTTATCTGTGGATGTGGGAGCACCCCTGTGCCCTCACCCCCATGCACGATATAAATTTACCGCAATTACATCCTTGCTTAAACTAGGATGCTGCTAGCTTAGGAGCTCATAGCAACCTTCATAGCAACCTTGCCTCCCAGCAGCCTGGACGCTTGTAAATAACTAGATTGAGGTTAACAGGAATTGGTACTTAAAGTGCAATCCAAGAGTTGTAGTGGGCTGACGCATGTTGTTTGCATCAGCCCAATGCTGTCACAAATGTGCCCCGGTAAATGGTTCCCATGCTGGCCAAACCCGACCAGTGCAGGGGCTTGAGGAAGGTAGAGGGATTGGGCAGGGGAGGGAGGTGCTGTTCAGGAGAGTCCTAATCCCCTTCTCCGGGCCACACAGAGCTGATTGGCCACTTGGATTTGCGCCAGTGATTTCGCTGGCACAGATCCAAGCAGCCCCATAGGGCTGCCTTGGGCTTACCCCAGGATAAGAGGACCAGGATAAGCGGTGAGCTCCTGCTGCTGCCTACCCTGCATAGGATGCAGCGCAGGCCAACCGGCCTGCCTGCTCCCACTACAGCTTGGGATTGGGCTGCCCACCGTTTAAAATGTTGTTTTTACAACACTTTCAGGAACCCTCCCAACAGAAATGTGTTTCTGAACAAATTTCAAGGTATCTGTTTTTTACAGATATTGTCCTGGGTACTATTTAATTACTATGGGAATTGTGCAAACAAGCTGAACTCACCCCAGAAAATAATTTTTTTAAAAAAAATCATGGTTTTTCTGATCACGCAGCTTAGCTTTAGCAGGATGCTGTAACAGCAAGACTGGCATTTTGCAGGCTCTCTCTCTCTCTCTCTCTCTCTCTCTCTCTCTCTCTCTCTCTCTC
>JAJKFI010016290.1:0-16858 GCA_029204185.1 Lerista edwardsae | reverse complement strand
CTCTCTCTCTCTCTCTCTCTCTCTCTCTCTCTCTCTCTCTCTCTCTCATTTTCCACCCATTTCTTCAAATGTGGGTCTTTATGAGTTCAATATGTGATTTATTTAAAAAGTGTGATTTATTAAAGCAATGACATCACTTCCAGCCCTACTGGGACAATCATATTACTTCTTGTTTAATGACACCACTTGCGGACTTAGTGGTGGTACCAACAGGTTGCCATACCTGGGTTCTGATGCTAAAAAGTTTGGGAATCATTGTCTTAAAGCAATTAGAAGATCACTGTGGTCTTCTGCTTTAAGGAATTTTTTTTGGCTGGGATGGGATCCTCCTCTGTGTTGTTTGGAACCCATCAATACTTAAATCTGTGGGTTAGGAATACATGGATATCACAGGCCCACTCTATTGTTTAAATAATAAAGGTTATTGCACATGAACTATCAGTTATGGCCAAATACACTATACTGGTAAAATATAAACAAATAAATGAATTTTTTCCCAGAATTTAGGGAAGCAATTCCTTGCTGCCATAATTTGCAACTTGAGAGACAATTAATCCTTCCCTTTGTGCTGTTTTCTTGTCTAAATTGCTCCCTCCACAAGCATATAGGTAACAGAGTAAAACATGAAAGTATGGTTCCTTCTACTTTTAATTCCTTTAGCCTTCCTTCTGGAGATTTGAACTCCTTCCATTTGGGGGCAGATGACATTTCATGAAGGAAAAATGACCTTTTAGACAGGGAGACTGGGGCCTATCAGATTTTAGTGTTCCTTTAATACGATAACTATACATCCAAAGATTCCGTCTATTTTCTCTTTTAAGGAGATCTCAGACGCCTCTCCAATCATCACAAATTCATTTGTTCCTTGAATAATTGCTGTGGAAGACACTTTGCACAGGATGGTAGAATTACATAAATGAAATGAGTGGGAATTTAATTGGATTCCTATGTCCCTACCCCAACATTTTAATCATATTAGGTAGCAGGGGTATCTCATTAGCTGTTTTTATTACATTCTGGTTTGTCTGTTTAATGTCAAATGAGCTCCTCTTCAATTTACCTGATTTTATCTTTGATAAACCTTGTATTTGTCACAGGAGGTGTTGGTCTCACTTGCCTAGTTTTAGTCCTCCTTAACAGGAAACTTCAACACAGCAAAGCAAATGAACACTCATCAGAAAACTGCTGTTGCAGAACCCTAGATGAATCCCAGTGTGGTCATGAGCCAAGAAATTACCTCACTAAGGGATACTGTAACTGCCACTTAACTCGGGAAAATGAAATAAAGGTCATGCCCATGTTGGGGTCTGGCAGGGAAATGCCACTTTTACAGGAAAATAGCCATCAAGAAACAGTAAAGGCAGAGTCTAAGTGCACAGGCCCAAAAATGCCACTCAGAAGCATTCAAAAGGAGAATGAACCGGTGAAAAATGACCATTTCTTGTGCCTTAACTGTAGACTGCTACAATCTTATCCTCAAGAGTCTTCTGGGAATACGGCTGTTCCTAATGAAGCAGATGTACCGCACCAAAAGCATTTCCACAGGCGAGTAAGAAGCCCAGAAAACTTTGGGCAGTGGGAGGAAGACTTACTGGCAGCAGGAAGAGAGGACCATTCAAAATTTAGTCCAGGTGAGTTATTTCCTTTGAAGCCAAAACTAGACATTGTTTCTGTTTTTGGTGAAGATTCTCCAGTTGCTCCTTCCCATGAATTGAAGGAGATGCCTTCTCATGGCATTGAAAGTGAAATTGGGTCCATGGCTTACTATCCTGGTTATAAACATGATGGTTGCGGTGACTTCCCATGCCAGTATGCATTGCTCAGAGTAGGAGGAGTCAGGGGTGCAATGCACTGCCCATGTCATGATGTCATGTGCTCGTGACATCACTTCTGGGTTCTCCCCAAAGGAGAGATGGTCACTGTGGTGGCTTTGCGCCCTCTGTTCCTTCTCCTGCAGAGGCTCCCTTTCAAGGTGAGCTTCTGCAGGAAAAGGTACAGGGCCGCAAAGCTGTCAGCACCTCCTCCGTAACTTAGCGCCTGGAGCTGGTGACTCTCATGTTCCTCACAAGATATGCCTGGGGTGGGGTGGGTGGTGGGGAACATCCTGGTGTGGAATATCAGCACATCATGAGCCATTCTCCTATAATTCTCCCTTCACAGTATGCGATACAGCCACTGGGAAGAGATAACCATACAGTTCCTATAATGCAAAAATGAACTCAGATGGAAGCGCAACATCTCCCTAGGTGCTCTCTGTCTGCCTCCCCCCCCCCCAAATCATGCCTATGGCAGTGAAGTGTGGAACGGATGAAGTCAGAAATCAACTTCCTCAGTTCAGAATTCCAGCACTGTTTGCAAATTTAGCCAAAACTCCCATCTGAAGTTCAAGCCTGGCTTGCAATATCACTTCTGGGTGTAGCCCTTCCTGCCACTGCAGCTACAGACACCCTTCCAGTGACAGCAGTGACGGTGAGAGGCCTCTATGATGCCACTGAATGCTTCCACAGCAGATGTTTTCCAAGCATCACAGATATCATACATTGCCCATATGGGGACAAATTCAGTGCTTACCAAATTATACTGTGAGCCCAGTGGTGGTATTCAAATAAATTAACAACTGGTTCTATGACGTCATAGCCGGAGCAAAAAAAACCCCAAAGCCAGCTGAGGTAAGCAAGTGGGCAGGGCCCGGCCGTTTAACAACCGGTTCTATAGAACCTGGGAGAACCCCCTGAATAACACCACTGTGTGAGCCCCTTGATCACTTAAACATGACCCATATAATACTCATCCATCTATAGTTATGCATATTTTTGTGTGTATACTCCATAGAACGTTACACAAAACATTAGGGAAACGAGTACCCACTACAAAGAAACAAAGACAACATACGGCATTTAACCAGCCAGAACCATTCCCTCCCAAATCCACAACAGAACAAGATCGAAAGGACACTTAAAAGCCGGATAAACAACATAAACACCCTGAAACATCACCCTGCAATAGCCCCTGTAATGGAACAGTTACAGGGTACTAACAATGCCTGTATACAAATATCTATACACAGTACAGATTGTTAACTGAGTGTGCTTTTGAACAGGCATTAACATGTGCACATGGTTGAAAGCATGCTTGTGTGCTGGGATCCTGGCTAACGGCTAATGGCCCAGCTCAATGATTTGGCAGGTAATGAAGAGGGAGGCAAGGGGGGAAAGGTGCAACAAACATACATTTATTGTGGAGATAAGTCAACAATAATATGGAAGGGGAATTGAATCAGAACGATTAGGCCAAAATGAACACTCACTCTCTCGCGCGCAGAAACACACACATACATCACAAGCAGAGAAAGGAAGTAAAAGAACTACGCATCTGTTTGACTGTACACAAGACAAACAAGGAAAGACAGAAAGTAGTTTGTGGTCAGTGGACCAAGATCTGTAGTGGGGTTTAAAAGGCAGCAGCCATAGCTGGCTTGAGGGAGGGAAGGAAGGCGAGACAGCCAGAGCTACTTTCCCAGGGGAAGGGGTACATTGCAAGGTGGCCCAGAATGGTGACTGTCCAGCCCATGCAGGCACAGCAGCTTTGGTTTCTTTCGAGGACAGAAATGGGAGCGCAATCCTAGCCTGGAGTTAGGCTGGCACAGTTAGGCCAGCAAAGTTTGGCTGGCACAAGGGACACCGTAAAGTATGCTTGGACCACTCTTGGACCCAGAGAGGTCAGTACACAGACGTGTGCCATCCTCCCTGACTCTAAGTGGTCCAAACACACTTTATGGTGGCCCTTGTGCAGGCCAAACTTTGCTGGCCAATCATTTTCAAACACCCTATTCATAGCATTCTCAGGGAACTTTAGTGGGATGAGCATCATTCCTTTGTGGCTGGGTGGCCTTGATATCTTATGCCAGTCCTAAATGAATGCTTCTATAGTTATGGTGAAAGTGAAGGTGAAGCAGCTACATAGCTCAAAAGGCCAGTTGTTCCATTAGCACGGCTTCCTGATTGAATTTGGCCATAGAGTTGGTGAGAACAACTAGGGCTGGAAATCCTTCCTTTGTGTTCCTTCCTTCCTAACAACTTGTTTTTTCCAAATCAGAAAGCTCCTTGAAGGTGGCTTTTGTTCATAGGCTCAAATGCGCTATACAAGCAATGTGCAGTTGCCCATGGAATTTTCTAAGGAGCAAATAAGGCTCCCCATCCAAACTAGCCTGATAGGGTGAGGCTGGGTGGGAAATTGCATTGGCAGTCAACAGTGTGGTCTTCTTTTTGGCCTTGTGGATCTGGGGCTTCTTACCAGCAGTTCTGCTACTGGAACTATCTTACTGGCTTGGGTCATGCTCTCCTGGCAGGCATCCAGTACCACATAGACATGAACACATGCATTTTTTTCCTGCATGCTTCAAATAGAAATAAATTTTTAAAATACTTGCCAGAAACAATTTACAGTCAGTACATCATGAAATGTAAGTGTTGGTAGAATTCCTATCTGGATCCAAATTCAGAGTCACACTTGTGACTCACAGTGTCACAAGACAAGAACATAATTTCCAATGTTAACATATTTTTGACACTAAACGAAGTCTTTTAGTGATGGTGTTATTTTCTTATTTTGGACCTTACTGAGGGCACAATCCCAGCCTGCAGTTAGGCTGGCACGGTTAGGCCAGCAAAGTTTGGCCGGCACAAGGGACACAGTATGTTTGGACCACTCTCAGAGTCAGAGAGGCCAATACACAGATGTGCACCATCCTCCCTGACTCCAAGAGTGGTCCAAATGCACTTTACGGTGTCCCTTGTGCCAGCCGAACTTTGCGGGCCTAACTCCAGGTTAAGATTGCATTCTGAGTGTAAATGTGGGATATCTGAATAGGCTTGAATTCAAACTCACTACTACATGAGTGGAAGCCCCTTCAGTTCTTGGAATGGGAGATGTGATCAGGTAGAATATAACTTCTACGCTTTGAAGAACCCCTATTGCTAGTGCAATACTCCTTCTGTGAATCCAACACATTTAAAATCAATACATGAAATAATAAATACATACATTTTATACCCTAGCTGCAAAAATGCAGTTCCAGTAGCAGTAGAGTGTTGTGAAGGTATAGATATTTACGGCAACAAACAACCCTTTCTACATTTCAGTTTAAATATTTAAAATGTAGTCATGGTATATTGATATATTAGCCAGTACTTTGTACATAACAATGTTTTGCTGAGACTGAGATGTTGACTGTGTTTTTCCATAAGCAGGGCATGCTTTTTTTTTTTTTTGGCACCATTGGTGTAGGTGTTCCAAACATCTGTTTAGTCAGTGTAAGAGAACTCCTCTACGTGTGCTAAGTTTCAACCCTTGCTGTTCAGCAGGAATCAGAAGTGACACAGTCTGTGGAAGATGTGCAAGGCCTGCATGTGTTTTGGCAAAAGGGAGGCTTGGAAAGCAGTTAGCAAATGAATCATGGCGATCTCTGCCCAAACGCGAGGATGAAGACTGCTTAAAGTCTTACAGGCAAAGGCATTTTATTTCAGCTTTGTCATCGGCACCCAACACACCAGAAGACTCAAAGGAACATTGTGTGCGGGCGCCATCTGAAAGCCATAGATCACGACAGGATGATCAATGTGGATCATTAGAAAAGAGAAATAATATTTCTCCGCAGCTAGACAACTTCCTTATCTGTAAATACATAGACTCTGATAAATATCAGGACTACTCGACAGAAAAGAAACAGAACCATGGTAAAAGTTTAAAGTTGGAGAAAGAGCAGAGTGCAGCGAAGAGCAGACAAGCAGGAGATTGCCGTGTGAGTGATGACGACATGCCATTATCGCCATCCGTCAAGAGAACTTATCAGCCCAAAAGTGTTAGCTTTTATGTACCTGACCTGGAGACAATAAAGAGGGTGGATGTAACAATGAGTGGCTTAAGTGAGGTGAGATCCCCTAAGAACCAACGATTGCATGAGTGTATTCAAGGAAACCTATCCTCAGCTCTGGCAAGGAGATTGCTCGGTGATTCAGAAGCAAAGAGTCGAGAAAAGAAACCATCCCGCACTTCTTCAGGTCCTGAGGAAAAAGAGGAGAATGAACTAATTTGGAAGAGCAAAATAAAAGCTAAAAGAAAGGACGCATTAACTGTGAAGTTAAATTTACATCCCTTTAGGAACACAAGAGTCCATCCTGAAGAACTTCTTCCTGAAGAAAACACCAAGCAATACCCATGCTGTCAACGCACACAAACATTAACTGAGTTCCAGCAGAAATTGCCGCAGGCTTCCAAAAAGGAAACCGCGAGAAGAACAAGAAAAACAAAATCAGAATTTTCTGTGGCTGCCCAAGAGACACTGGAGAGTAGCAGCGAGGTGATTAACGCTAGACCAGTTGCGGAGAAACAGCCTGAACAAAATGGCAACAATGCAGTAACATGCAACTCATGCCCTTCTAAGAGAATTACTGAGGATCTCACATCCACCAAGCAACTGCAAACTCCAGGTTGCACCAGCAGATTTCCTCCATCCTTGTCAAATGGAACTTCAAGGATGACTACTTCAGTTCTTGCTCCCCCACCTGAAAATTCACCAAGTATTACACAGAATACAGCTAATGATATCCCCATATCAATGAGTTCTAAAGAGCTTAAGAAAGATGCTGCAGAGACTCCAGTCTTGTCCTTTCATCAGAAATCTCTAATGACTGAAGCACAGAGTCAAGACCATAATGCTCCTCCAGCAATCTTTATCCAGAGAGAAAACACTGAGTTGCAAAGTCCCAAAATTGAAGCACATTTGCAACCACAACAAATTACTGAGAGTACAATGCAAAGCATGAAACTAAATCAATTAGAAAACCAAAAACTAAGCAGACAGGATGAAAACCAAACCATGAAAGATGGATTGGAAGGTTATGAAAGGGCTGAATCTGCAGAAAGAAATCTAGTTAGTGCAGAGCCTCACAGCATTGGCAAAATACCATTATCTTTGTCTAATGGACACAGACATTCAAAAGAAGTGAGCACAGACCGAACAAAATCTCCAGTTCACTTGAGTGAAGCCCTTTCCAGTTCTCAAGCCAATGAGTGCCTAACCACCAAAAAAGGTCTTGAAATGCCAGATAGTTTGCGTACAACTGAAGACATGGAAGACTATGGCACAACATTGCAACAGAAAAAAGAAGATGAAAAAACAGAAAGCAACAGAGAGTTGACCAAAATGTTTATCCCAGATATACCAGTTGACTCAGTGGATGTGAAAGAAGAAGAAACACAAACTGCAGATGAATGGGAGACAAACAAATTCAAAACATTTCCCAAAAGCCTTGTCAAAGTGACCATTATCTCTAATACATCAAGCGTCCCCAGTTCTCCCGAAACTGGAAATGCCCAACTAGACAGTAACATCAATCTTGAGACAAACACTAATGTGCATGTGGATAATGAGAGCGATTTGCAAGAGACTCCAAACAATCAGCTTGATGAAGGTAGCTGTGAACATAAAGAAGGCAAAATGCCACTAGAAATCCATAAAGCTCCTTCAGTGTTGCCGGAATTTAAAGACACCAATTATGAAGAACAAACCGAGATGCCTTTAATTCCTTGCAGTACAAATAAAGCTGAAATCTCTGTTGCACAATCTATGAAGTTTCCCACATATACTGATAATGATAAAGAATTACCTGTACAGGCAGAACAAAGCAAAGACAATGTTTTAGTTAATAGCTATCCTTCTTTAGCCTTCTTTGTAGACAAAAAGCCCTATTCTATATGAACATTCAGATTTTTTTACAAGAACTGGACACTAAGAAATGAGAACAATATTTAATGGAAAACAAGGAGCTGCTGAAAGTCAGAAGAGGAACATATATCTGCTGGTCTCACAGTAGAATTCCGATCAGAGGAAGCACAATTACAGCTGTGATTATAAATTACAGGTAGATGATCCCTTATCCTGCCATCCGAAATCCAGACATTTTTGTTCAAGGCTTTTTTTTTTTAACTTTCTGTAGTGTGAACACTAGAAGGTCTTGGGCTCATTCCCACATACAGGCTGTAAATTCTATTCTGTGCTCTGTGGTTTGTGCCATTGTTGAAAAATGTCAATGAGGCCAGCATAAACCTAAACAGGTAACAGTGAAGAGCAAGCATTTCTCATTATATTTATGCAATTATTCCGAAATCTAGACAAATCCAAAATCCAGACACCTTCTCGTCCCTAAGCAGTCCGGATAAGGGATACTCAACCTGTATTAGTCATGATGGCATAGCATATTTCTTTACAAATTATTCATACCATAGAGAAACTGCTTCTTATTTTATTATATAGATATTCAACAGATATCCTGAAATTTTAACCATTTCCCAAATAAGCTAGGGAGAAGATTCAACCCGCTTTAAAAAAATTCAGTACATTTCATTACGGAAGATTTTCCAAAAATACACCCTAAATTTGGGAAAACTGTTAAATTTCATTTTTCACTATCTTGGAATATGAATTCGTAAGATGATTTTTTGAATGTCGTCATCAAGCAGAAGATACTATAAGATTCTTTTCCTACCAATGAGGAAAGCAAGACTGCTAGTCTTTACAATACCTGTGTGACAGTGTGTACAGTATGAAATATTTAAATCTTTCTGTGTATTCTTAAAATGCTTGCTTGATGGAATGTACAGTTCTTTCCATAAAAACTCCACGTTTATGTGCATTCCATTTTTCTTACTTGTAAACTTCTTCTATTGAGGCATCAGGAAAGGTAGTTATCATGGTCTGAGAAAGCACCTCCTCTTGGCTACTGGCAAGGTCAAGATGAAGATGAAGCGGAACCTGGCACCTCTCAACAATATTAAACTGCCCAATGCCATACATTTCTGTAAAGAAAACACTCAGGAGGAAATATTAAGGAGGTCAGGATACAGGTGAAACTTTTTTTTTTCATGCAGTGTAAGCTGCATGGTTCAGAAAGTAGAGGGAGATAATAGTAACTCAGAGAATGGAATTTACAGAGTAGAAAAATTGCCTTTCTCATTAACATGCCAGAGTGACGTACCAACAGAGAAGGTTGTCACATATGGGGTGGTATGTCACAAAAGCAGTGGTATGTCAAAAGCAAAGAAGGTTGTCACAAAAGCAGTGGTATGTATAGGGTTAGTCCCTTAAACAGCGGCTCACACAGGCAATATGAGTATTGTCTGCATCATCATCCACCATCATCATCATCATCATCATCATCATCATCATCATCATCATCATCATCATACTTGTATATACCGCCTTTCTTAAGCTCACTAGATTTCTCTAATGACTGTAACTCAAGGCGGTTTACATAGGCAGACTTTTATTCACCAACCCGAAGGTTTTTACAATTTACAGAAACGTTCTATCTTTCAAGAACAACACTCATACAGATGGATCTTTCTGGATTTAGCCTTTCTTAGCCACCCGTCTTGCCAAATACTGCTTTAGCCAAAGGGAAAATGTCTGTTTTGATTATGCTTTGTAAAGATCCATGGATTTGCACATAGTAGCCCTATATGTGACTTCAAAGAGTGTATTGAATACTAGAAATTGGCAGGGACGGCCATTCCCTAAGGTGAAATATGCTGTAATGATTGACAGTATTATGCACCCAATCTGGAAATGGTGGCTTTAAGCATGTGCCTTCTAGAAAGGGTTATTGTACAGGAAACCAAGAACTTCCAGATATACTCTACCAGCTCTCAGTTTCCCTCTGGGATGAACTAAGAAAGAGAAAAAGAAGTCCACAACACTAGGCATTAAGGAAACAGTTCCAACTGGAAGTATGGAGGCCAGATGCCTTCTGTATTGTGGCCCCTCTCACTCAGCCTGTCACCTTGCCTCTGCTGCTGTTGCCAGCTGTTGCTCCTTGTCACCCTGTTATTATTATTATTATTTATTAGATTTATATCCCGCCTTTTTGCCCGAAGGCACCCAAGGCGGCATTACAACATAAAATATAGAAAATTAACATTAAAAAAAATTTAAAAAACAATATTGAAATACAATAAAACAAAATAAAAATAAAGCAATAAAATTTAAAAACAAGAAGCCCTGTGGATCATACGGTATAAAATAACAAACCAGCCAGCCAGCCTGTCAACAATTAAAAGCTTTTTGAAATAAAAAGGTCTTCAGCCCCCGCCGAAATGTTAACAATGAGGGAGCAGTTCTCAGTTCTAAGGGGAGGGTATTCCAAAGTTGGGGGCCACCACCGAGAAGGTCCTCTTCCTGGCCGCTGCCCCTCTCACTTCTCCTGGTGGCGGCACAGTCAAAAGGGCCCCTCCAGATGATCTAAGAGTATGGGTAGGATTATATGGAAGGAGGCGGTCCCTCAAATACCCTGGACCCGAGCCGTAAAGGGCTTTAAAAGTCAAAACTAGCACCTTGAATTGGGCCCGGAACAGAACCGGCAGCCAGTGTAGCCGCTGAAGCAACGGCTCGACAGAGTCAAACAGACGTGCCCCAGCAACCACCCGAGCCGCCGCGTTCTGTACTAGTTGTAATTTCCGGACCGTCTTCAAAGGCAGCCCCACGTAGAGCGCATTGCAATAATCTAATCTAGATGTCACTAGGGCGTGGGTCACTGTGGCCAGGTCCGCACAGCTCAGGTACGGCTGTTGTTATCATCTGTTTGCTTGCCGGGCAATCTGCCTTCTCCCCATTGTTGTTTGATCAGGCACCTAAGTAGGTGAACCAACTGCTGATGGTGGCAAGGAGGACAAGCGGCCATACTACTTGCTCACCCTCTCCCAGGAGAGGAGACAGGAATTGGGAATTGGGAATTGGGCCCAGCCATGTCTCCTGATTTGTGCCCAGACATCCACAAATTTCTGAATGGCCAATCCTCAGAATAGTGCTAGAGAAGAAGTTACAGAGGCCTCTTGGGAATCTGAAGGCTAAACCACGTGTGAGATGTATACTCAAAAACCCCAGAGTCCAAGAGAAGAACTCTAGAGCACAGGGACAGTTTAATTTATCCTTGAGGCTGCGAGGGCTAAAGTCAACATGTGCCTCAGCTCCTGGGCTAGCAGTGCCCTTGCTTGCTTCTCAGAAGAAAAAGGATATGCATGTTCAGGAGAAAAGGGAGATCGGGAGATGCCAACCCTCTTCACCATGTTTTTACCTCAGCTGCTGAGCCCCTTCTCGAATGAGGAAGGAGCAGCTGCTTGATGTGAAGAGGAAAAAAAGACAGGGAGAGGACTGCCCTCTTCAACATATCTGCGCTGCCACTGAGAGGTCTGTAGGAGAGAGAAAAAGCAGGCAGGAGCAACCACACTTCTGGTAGCAATGCCAAGGTGTGTGTGTTTTTTTAAGTCAGGGAGGAGGAAAGACCACATCAAACCATTCAGGGTAATTACAACACTTTCATTTCTGCTCAGTTTCTAGCTATCACTGAGGTAACATCTGTGGGCTCCTGCTTCAGCTGGAGGTCATTTTGTGACAAAGTGAGGCAGAACCTGGGCCTACCAGCTGCCTTCTCAGCCTGCTCTTGTCCATGGTAGGGATAGAAAAAGATGCCTCTCAGCCACTTTGAAATGAGGCTGACTTGTCTCCTGCCTTGGTGGAAGGAAGGAGAATGCCACTTACGGACTGGACTTCAGAAACGTGAGGGTGGAAGGCACAGGCTTGATACTGCCATGGCACCTGGGGCCTATGTCTCAGGAATGCGCATTGCTAGGGCTACCAGATCCAAACTGGGGCAGAGTGCCTGTACCTTTAACCATTGTATAGCAGGTGCAGCTCAACATGGAAGGGTTTCCAAAGCAGAACCTGTGAAAATTTCCTGTTCTATGCAATGGTTAAAGGTATAGGCACTATCCCAGTTTGTTTCTGGTAACTCTACGCAATGCTGAACCACATGAAGGATGGATGGAGGAACGGGCATTGCCATAAGGGGCTGAAAGATGTTCTGCTACCTCTATTTCCTATGAATATTTTTTCTCTTTCTCAAGTTCCTTGGAACTAAGGAAAAGGCAAGAGAATAAAACGGGTTGCTTTAAAGCTTACTTGAATGTTGCTGTTGCTGTTGCTACTGCTGCTGTTGTAAGCTCAACTACAAACCTAGACAAAGTTCTGTTGCTTGCTAGCCAATCAAACCTGGTCCAAAAAGCTTGGCAGTCCCTCTCCTTTGTACTGTATCATCTTGAACCTGCCTGTAGCCAAGAGCAAGCACTTTCCTAATTGTGAGCACTGCCCCCGCCAGTCACCTCTGAAGAATATTGTAAAATTTCTGTTTTTAAAAGATGAATAGGTGGTGGTGGTAGTAATTTGTTTTGTGTAGGTGTGATATATTGGGGAAAAAAGTCTCTGTGACATGATTGCCATTTTGATTGGATAAGCTTGATTTAGTACTTGTACTTGTCACCACTAGGTGGAGCAAACTATTCCAGTCTTAAAAGAAAAAAAAAAAGTGAAAATAATTAGCTAATGCAGTGGTTCCCAAACTGTGGGTTGGGACCCACCAGTGGGTTGCGAGCCAATTTCAGGTGAGTCACGAAGCATCAAGAGCAGCCCTATTGAAAACATGGGAGGATGGAAAGGGGAAGGGCTGTGCAGTTGTTTTGCTTCTGCAGGTTGTAAATAGGCTTTTTTTCCTTTCTGATTCACTTTGCTTTTGGAAAATGGCTGAGAAATAACCCAAGGTATTGTTGCATTATCAGGAAAGCAGCAGGCTCTGATATCACAGTGATGGCACTTCCAGCCATGACATCACTTCTGGTGGGTCCCAGACAGATGGTCGTTCTAAAAAGTGGTTCCCGGTGCTAAAAGGTTTGAGAACTACTGAGCTAAAGTATCCAGATAATTGTTTCTACAGAGCAAAGGTTTTAGACCAGGGATGTCAACTGTAAGGCCCACAAGCTGCATTCAGCATCCAGAAGCAAATTATCCAGCCCCTGTTATAATTGGGCTCTCCCAGCGTGATAATTGGGCTCCCTCATATCTTGAAATTATGAACAAGATTTACACATTTTTTCTTCTGTCATTTGCAGCCAATGAGTTTCTATGTGAGAACAAAGTGCTTATTTCTGGCCATCATCTGCTTAATGACATAACTTCCTGCTTAATGATATTATTTCTGTCCCTCAGCAGACACCATGAATACTGTTTGGCCCACTATATGACACCCTTGCTTTAGACAAATCCAAACAGCTATTTATTGTTGTTAAGGTTTTGGAAAAATAAATATCTTATTACCATATAAGTCTAGGATTGATCTCTTGAGCAAACCAATACATTGTCATCTATATGTAGCATTTCTTTGTGCGAAAGGAAGGCTGCAAAGAAGTGGATAAATGAGATGCAGAGAAGATTTTCAACAGTGATATTTTGCAGGCGGTATAGAAAGAAAAGAGAAATCCAACTGACAGTTGGGCTAATTTGGGTCACTTTACTTCTGGCTAAATCAATTTGATGGGTCACTTAACATCAAGGTTGTCAATTGTTTTGCTGGTTCTCCTGCTATGCTTTTTACAGCAAGCTGATATACAGAAATTTAGAAAATGAATGATTTCCTGGCATAAAGATCAGTGGTGAGAAGGAAAGCTTTGCCTAATTTCTATGTATCAGATTACTGCCCCAGGTGGAAGAAATGGAATGTATAGGGAAGGGCTATGTAATCTATTCCAGTTTATTTTGATATAGCAGATGGTATATATGTAACTTTTGGCCCATGATGCAGCAGAGCATGCAAACAGTCCTCAGGAGTACAATGTTAGGAACCAACCATTATAGTTATCATTGGATCAGAAGGGATTCAAAGCTGATTCTGTTGAAATCCCAACTACCTAGCAGTGATGCCATTTTATATATGCTACTGTGTACAATTAATTGAACCTGGGGTCAGAAGAGATGCCTGGGAAGAGCTGATGGGCATGAAGCAGCAAAATGGGTGGCTCAAGTATGTGAATTAATATAACACAGGGCGCAATCCTAACCTGGAGTTAGGCCAGCACAGTTAGGCTAGCAAAGCTGGGCCAGCACCAGGGCCGCCATAAATCGCATTTGGACCAGTCTCAGAATTAGTATAGGGGGAATGGTGCATGTCTGTGTGCTAGCCTGTCTGACTCCAAAGAGTGGTCCAAAAACACTTTACAGTGTCCCTTGTGCCAACCAAACTGTGCTGGCCTAACTGTGCCAGCCTAACTCAAGGTTAGGATTGCGCCAACAGTGAAAAGGAAAAATCTATATATATAAAGAAGAGCGTGTGTGTGTGTGTGTGTGTGTGTGTGTGTGTGTGTGTATGTATGTATGTATGTATGTATGTATGTATGTCTCGCATAGGCTCCTCAACGCCTGGAGCGATCGGCACGAAACCTGGCACGCATACACCTTGCGGCCTGGCGACAAATACTGCGGGGGTCGGGGCCCCCTAGCACCCCTGGAGGTGGGGGTACACGGGGGTCCACACGTAAAAATGGTCAAAAACGGCCAAAATCGGCGTCAGATTCACAGTTTCCAGTGGCACCGAGATGAGCGATGATGCTCCCGATGCCATTGGAGTCCAGGTTCAGTCCCCCCTCGACATGGGGGGAAAGAAGGGGTGCGAAACAAAATGTCCGCATGCCCCGCTGGAACGCCTGGACCGATTGGCACAAAACTCGGCATGCGGAAGCCTAGCAGCCTGGCCACAAACACTGCGGGGGTTTGGCCCACCTAGTGCCCCTGGGGGTGGGGGTACACGGGGGTCCCCGCATGAAAACGGTCAAAAACGGCTGAAATCGGCGTCGAATGCAGAGTTTCCAGGGATGCCAGGATGAGCGGCGATGCTCCCGACGCCGTCGGATTCCGGGTTTGGCCCCCCCTTGATGTGGGGGGCAAGAAGGGGTGCGAAACACAACGTCCGCCATGCCCTGCTGGAACGCCTGGACCGATTGGCACCAAACTCGGCATGCGGAAGCCTAGTGGCCTGGCCACAAACACTGCAGGGGTTGGGCCCCCCTAGCGCCCCTGGGGGTGGGGGTATGCGGGGGTCCCGTGTGAAAATGGTTGAAAATGGCCACAATTGGCGTCGAATGCAGAGTTTCCAGGGACGCCGGGATGAGCGGTGATGCTCCCGACGCCGTCGGAGTCCGGGTTCGGCCCCCCCTCGACGTTGGGGGCAAGAAGGGGTGCGAAACACAATGTCTGCCATGCCCTGCTGGAACGCCTGGACCGATTGGCACCAAATTCGGCATGCGGAAGCCTAGTGGCCTGGCCACAAACACTGCGGGGGTTGGGGCCACTTGGCACCCCCGGGGGCAGGGGTGCGCAGTGCCCCTGCGTGAAAATGGTCGAAAACGGCCGAAATCGGCATAAAATCCGTAGTTTCCGTGGTCGCCGGGACGAGCGGCGATGGTACCAACGCCATCAGAGTTTGGGTCCGGCCCCCCCTCAGCGTAGGGGGCGAGAAGGGGTGCGAGACAAAACGTCTGCCATGCCCCGCTGGAATGTCTGAACCGATCAATACGAAACATGGCATGCATACACCTTGTGGCCTGACGACAAACACTGTGGGGGTCAAACCCCCCTAGCGCCCCCAAGGGTGGGGGTACGTGGGGGTCCCCACGTGAAAATGGTCGAAAACAGCCAAAATTGGCGTTCAATCCGCAGTTTCCGGGGTTGCCAGGGCGAGCGGCGAGGCTCCCGACACCGTCGGAGTCCAGGTTCGTCCCCCTCTCAGCGTGGGGTGCGAGAAGTGGTGCGAGACACAACGTCCGCCATGCCCTGCTGGAACGCCGGGAGCGATGCGCACCAAACTCGGCATGCGCGTGCCTTGAGGCCTGGCGACAGACACTCCGGCGATCAGGCCCCCCTAGTGCCCCGGGGGTGGGGGTGCCCCGGGGCCCCCACATGAAAACGGTCAAAAACGGACAAAATCGTCATCGGTTCCTTAGTTTCTGGGGTCACCAAGGTGAGCGATCAGCATGAAACTTGGCTCGCATACACCTTGTGGCCTGGCAACACACACTGCGGAGGCGGGGGCCCCTAGCGCCCCCGGGGGTGGGGGTACATGGGGGTCCCCATGTGAAAACGGTCAAAAACGGCTGAAATCGGCATCAAATCCAGTTTCCAGGGTCGCCAAGATGAGCGGCGATGCTCCCGATGCAGTTGGAGTCTGGATTTGGTCCCCCCTCGACGTGGGGGGCAAGAAGGGGTGTGAAACGAGACATCCGCCATGCCCCACTGCGACGCCTGGAGCGATTGGCGCCAGACTTGGCATGAGTATGCCTTGCGGCCTGGCGACAAACACTGCGGGGGTCAGACCCCGCTAGCACCCCGGGGGGTGGGGGTACACGGGGGTCCCCATGAGAAGATGATCGAAAACGGTTGAAAATGGCGTCGAATCCATAGTTTCCGGGGGCGCCGGGGCGAGCGCAACGCTCCCGATGCTGTTGGAGTCCGGGTTCGGCCCCCTCTCGGCATGGGGGGCAAGAAGGGGTGTGAAACACAACATCTGCCATACCCTGCTGGCATGCCTCAACCGATCGACACGAAACCTGGCACGCATACACCTTGCAGCCTGGCGACAAACACTGCGGGGGTCAGACCCCCTTAGTGCCCCCGGGGGTGGGGGTAAGTGGGGGTCTCCACATGAAAATGGTCAAAAGCGGCCAAAATCCGCGTCGAGTCCGTAGTTTCCGGGGTTGCCGAGACAAGCGGCGATGCTCCCGACACAATTGGAGTCTGGGTTCAGGCCCCCCTCGGCGTGGGGGGCGAGAAGGGGTGCAAAACTCATAAACTCTGGAAGATCATTTTGTTACCCGGGCAACGCCGGGTAACAAAAAGCTAGTCTATATATATAAAGAAGAGTGTGGGTTTGTATGTATGTATGTATGTATGTATGTATGTATGTATGTATGTATGTATGTATGT